>OX401407.1:16291169-16328669 GCA_947846245.1 Cerastoderma edule | reverse complement strand
CGCTCCTGCAGGAAAGTCTGGCAGGACTGTCAAAAGTTTATTTTTCTGCAAGGGGGACACTCCAGCAGGGCAGTCTAGCAAGACAGTCGGATCTCCCAATGTTCTACTAACAGAACGCTCCAGCAGGACAGTCTAGCTGAACAGTCCGGTCTTTTTAATGTTCTGCTAGCAGAACACTCAAGCAGGAAAGTCTAGTAGGACAGTCTGGCAGAACGGTCGTTTTTTTTAATGTTCTGCTAGCGGAACATTCAAGCAGGACAGTCTGGCAGGACGCTCAGATTGCTTTAATGTTCTGCTAGCGGGACACTTCAGCAGGACAATCTAGCAGGACAGTCGGATTTCTTTAATGTTCTTCCAGCGGAACGCTCCAGCAGGACAGTCTAGCAGGACAGTCGGATTTGTTCAATGTTCTGCTAGCGGAACACTTCAGCATGACAGTCTAGCAGGACAGTCTAATTTGTTTTAATGTTCTGCTAGCAGAACGCTCCAGCAGGACAGTCTAGCGGAACAGTCTGGCAGAACGGTCGTTTTTTAATGTTCTGCTAGGGGGGCACTCAGGCAGGACAGTCTGGCACAACACTCGGATTTTTTTTTAAGTTTTGCTAGCGGGACACTTCAGCAGGACAGTCTAGCAGGACAGTCGGATTTCTTTAATATTCTGCTAGCGGGACACTTCAGCAGGACAGTCTAGCAGGACAGTCTAGCAGGACAGTCTAGCAGTAGCAGGACAGTCTAGCAGGACAGTCTAGCAGGACAGTCGGATGTCTTTAATGTTCCGCTAGTAGAACATCTAAAAATCAGACTGTTCTGCTAGACTGTCCTGCTGAAGTGTCCACCTAGCAGAACATTTAAACATCAGACTGTTCTGCTAGACTGACCTGCTAGACTGTTCTGTTAAACTGACCTGCTGGAGTGTCCCGCTAGCAGAATATTTAAAAACCGCGACTTTCCTGCTAGACTGTCCTGCTGGAGTGCCCCGCTAGCAGAACATTAAATAGATCCGACTGTTCTGCTAGACTGTCCTGCTGGAGTGCCCCGCTAGCAGAACATTAAAAAGATCCGACTGTTCTGCTAGACTGTCATGCTGGAGTGCCCCACTAGCAGAACATTTAAAAACCCCGACTGTTCTGCCAGACTGTCCTGCTTGACTGTCCTGCTGGAGTGCCCCGCTAGCAGAACATTAAAAAGATCCGACTGTTCTGCTAGACTGTCCTGCTGGAGTGCCCCGCTAGCAGAACATTAAAAAATCTGACTTTTCTGCTAGACTGTCCTGCTAGACTATCCTGCTGGAGTGCCCCGCTAGCAGAACATTAAAAAGATCCGACTGTTCTGCTAGACTGTCCTGCTGGAGTGTCCCGCTAGCAGAACATTGAAAAATCCGACTTTTCTGCTAGACTGTCCTGCTAGACTGTCCTGCTGGAGTGCCCCGCTAGCAGAACATTAAAAAGATCCGACTGTTCTGCTAGACTGTTCTGCTGGAGTGCCCCGCTAGCAGAACATTGAAAAATCCGACTTTTCAGCTAGACTGTCCTGCTAGACTGTCCTGCTAGACTGTCCTGCTGGAGTGTCCCGCTAGCAGAACATTGAAAAATCCGACTTCTCTGCTAGACTGTTCTGCTAGACTGTCCTGCTGGAGTGCCCCGCTAGCAGAACATTAAAAAGATCCGACTGTTCTGCTAGACTGTCCTGCTGGAGTGTCCCGATAGCAGAACATTGAAAAATCCGACATTTCTGCTAGACTATCCTGCTAGACTGTTCTGCTAGACTGTCCTGCTGGAGTGCCCCGCTAGCAGAACATTAAAAAGATCCGACTGTTCGGCTAGACTGTCCTGCTGGGGTGTCCCGATAGCAGAACATTGAAAAATCCGACATTTCTGCTAGACTGTCCTGCTAGACTGTCCTGCTGGAGTGCCCCGCTAGCAGAACATTAAAAAGATTCGACTGCTTTGCTAGACTGTCCTGCTGGAGTGCCCCGCTAGCAGAACATTAAAAAGATCCGACTGTTCTGCTAGACTGTCATGCTGGAGTGTCCCGCTAGCAGAACATTTAAAAAACCCGACCGTCCTGCCAGACTGTCCTACTAGACTGTCCTGCTGGAGTCTCCCGCTAGCAGAACATTTAAAAACCCGACCGTCCTGCCAGACTGTCCTACTAGACTGTCCTGCTGGAGTGTCCCGCTAGCAGAACATTTAAAAAGATCGGACTGTTATGCTAGACTGTCCTGTTAACGCGTTTCGCTGGCAGAACATTGGGTAAATCCGGCTGTCTTGCTAGACTGTCCTGCTGGAGTTCTCTGCAAACAGAGCATTCAAATCTGTGTCTATCTTAAATAGTCTGTGTCTATCTTAACTGTTCTGCTGAATGTCCGGCGTTCTGCGCTCTGCCACGTTCACAGACATCTAGATGCTTTGTATCATCACTAACGGCATTTGCTTTTATTGTACGATTGATTTATCACTTTTTATGTTTAAAAAGATATATATATGTAATTCCCAATAGCAAATCGCAACACATTTTTTACATAATTTGACCTTAATCATGTTAAATGTTCTCTAAAACAAGCTGCAATGAATGCACCAGAAAGAATGGATGAACAAATTATTCACTCACGTCTTCTACATTTATTCGTATGATTTCAAAGAATACTGAATAAGAAAGCGAATACGATAAAAATGAGCTCATATGATTTTATACGCGAACATGGTGTACCACATTCAAGATATAGTCCTGAATCTGAACTTTAGCTTCTTGAAGACCAAAGTAAAGTAAAGAGGACACCTGTCCCCCTAAAGCAGGTTGGTTTATGTCCTGTCGATTTTCGATCATAAATCCTTCCTTTATACGGCATGTTACTACCAACGTCCCGACGGTTTAACATGGGTCGTTGTTTTGTATGGCTGTCTGGATTTTAAATTCTATACTGATCTCTTGTTTGTGATACCATTGGATCGTTTATACATCACTCATTTCAAAATAATCCTATTTTCGGATTGACACTATCTACTTTGAAGCACAAACTGAAGTCCATGACTTATAGACATCACCAATGCCGTAACACCTTACAGTTTTGACACCCTTTTAATCCATGTTTTTTATGTCGTAAGCACTGGTGTTCGACATTTTTAATGTGTTCATTAGCTTATGCCTCTATTGTATACCACTTATGGATAGAGAATTACAATTACGCCTACAAACAAACAATGCCTATTGCTAGACTTTCGTAAGGCCACATATGTCATAAACAAACTGTCAATCGTAACAGAAGAGATGACGTCACACTTTTCAACACAAATTTCGGATCTCTTTTTCCGATTTGAGAAACTTGCAACCTGTTGGTCGAAAAGTACGGAAATGACGATTTACTTGGATACATCAATAGCGGAATGTCGTCTGACAGGCTCTCTTTACATCATAGACATTCCAACTGAGCGTAGTTCATCTTGAAATGACAGGCATGTAAGATTGGAAAGTCTGGCAGTCAATAACATGTCGGCTTGTTATCACTAATTCCAATCTATGACCGATTCAAGGTTTCTTTTAAATGCTCAAAGTACACAACGGCGATGTTATATGATTTCTAAGGAAGTTTGTGACCTTGTGATGTTGAATATCTACACATTTCAAATAAATCGACCGGACAGTGTTTCACTTAACTACAACAGTTTCTAATATCACATATTACAAGTGTGTTCAAAGAAAGGTACCGACAATGCACACATGATTAATTAACTAAACCCCAATGCCAGGCCCATCATCTATGGATGAAGATCCCTAACTTTGGTACCAACATGGGCTGATGTAGGTCAATAGTGCCTTTGGTATTCCGTCAGACGTCAGCCTGACGTTATCCATAAAACTGCGCAGGAGAATCACTTATCTTAAAAAAACGAAAACTCATTCCGAATCATTCGTCATTTATGATTAACATGTGATAGTGTTTTAGTCTGGGTCCACCGTATCAATCATCTCCCAAAGGATACTTCCAGTTCACGACTTCCGGTACACGACTTCCGGTACACGATTACCGGCACGTGATTTCCGATACGTGATATGTATTCAATATACCCGTTTACTATGACAACCACGTGATTGATGTTTTGTCTAGGTTCGCCATATCAATCATCTTCCAAACGGTATTTCCGGTTCACGACTTCCGGTCCGTGTTTCCGACACGTGACGTCCGGTTCGAGATAAACAATCGAATGGAGGATATCTTACATCCGATGTATGCTTGTCTTTTGATTAATGGAAGTTTGATGTCACGTTGTCATAACTGCAATCGAATCACACTTTGACTAAAAAACATCTCGACGCGTTCGTTATGTCTGACAACGGAAATTGTTTGTGAATTCTGATCATAAGGGATATAAATATTTATATAAAAAAAAAATATAAGGATTAAGCTTGGCAAAAGTCGTAGTTTTGTTACGCTTAATTTCACATTGCTTTTTTGAAATGTTATGAATTTGATTGTGACATCATATACATGTACATTGAACAACCACACCGGTATTGAAGATCTCTTTGGTTATTTATAACCAGAAGAAATGAGGCTTTGAGACAAGACATAAACATACATAAAGAAAACAGGGATCTAACACTCAATATAACGTTTATTGGCAATAACAGTTGGAATAGGTTTTTAGTGGAAATCTTAAAACATCACGTCTTGATGCATTTCTGTTTTACATTTCACACAGGGCAGCAAGATTTCAACTTTTATCACTTTCGATTTAATTCCTTGATGTTGATTGAGAAGCCAATTGCACGATATAGTAATTCAATTCTTAATGTTCTGTTTGTATTGTAATGAGTGTGTGTTGTCCAACGTGATGTTAGTCCGGGAGAAATGTGATTATATTCTATTTTGCATTGAAATATGAACAAACTAAAACACCATTCGATTTTTTTAGAAGATTTTAAATTCTACAAGCTTGTCGATTGAGTTTCTTCTAATTTTAAAACTTTATCAAACCCAGAAAGGTATCTGACTAGTCATAGACTTAATATAGAACTAGGTAGGGATCTTAATATAAATAGAGAAGACCGACTCTGTTTTCATTGTTTCTCGACTAGGGATCTTTTTCTCTTAGAAGGGGAGTATTATGTCTTCTTCATTTGTACCAGGTTTGAATATGATAGAAGTATGTAGTTGGTATTCTGGTAATAGAGAGCGACATGATCTTCACATTCAACTCCAGACTACCAACGATATATATATTCGAAAACTGGTAATTTATGTTTTGAAAATCATGGCAATAATAAGTAAAAAAGAAGAATCTTATTGACCACATTTTATATTTATCATTGTTCTCGTAATTTGATTTTACTTCAGTAGATGTAGGGACTAAACACAACTTAATATGTTTATATGCTATTTTGTATTGAGGGCCGGAGGCCTTTGTTTACAAATAAAATTTCTGTATTCTGTATTCTGTTTTCTTCGGGGTTTTAGGCTGATCTCCGTCAGTCAAAGAGATTGTTAAACACAAAAATGACCCCTTGAATGAGACGGGAATTTATCGTTTGAATTAACGTTTTTTCCCTCGTAATGCTTTCCCTGTTTTCAGAAGAAATGCTGATTCTATATCTCCTCCTGACGGGCCTCAGGCCTAGTGAATAGCGTCTAAAGTATGAACAGACGTAAAGTCAAACTACTATCTCCCCAAGCACCAGTAGGTCAGTCTGTATCGAGTTTAATTTGGAATACAGGGGTGCTCGGTTTGAGACCAAACTTAACAAATATTCTATCCGGACTATAATACCGAGTAAAGTAAAAGTAAAGTAAAAGTAACCTGATTCATTCGTCTCTCATCATTGATCTCATCATTGATCAATCATGTTAATTTGGGAGAACAGTCAGTTGTGTTAAAACACCACTGACTGCTTTCCCATATTAACATGACTGCAGCGCTTGTCAGAGGCAAGGACTCTTGTGCTGACCGTGCTAGGGAAATATAACGAGAAACCTGTTGACAACGGCGTAAATCCCAAAGGCAGTTCCCCCAAGATTTTGAACACTGCACTTTTATAAGTGACATTTGTGTGGCTGGTCGATTCAACATTACACACAATAATGGGTGGGGTACGATTAATCTCGGATCTTTGTAACGCTCTTCCAGCGCTATAATGTTTGTTTATGGACGACAGGAGAAATTAGCGTCTCCGATTGCCATTCAATCCTTTTTTCACTCTCTTGAATATACAGGACGATTACTATGAGCAATGCCATCAGTTCAGATCATGAAAAGGTCTATAATGTATATGGACTAGAAAAGGCGGTGCTTTATTTTTGCTCTGACTAAATCATTTTATTCATGCAATGTTTTCTTTATCCATGTATCTCAATGGAGGAAAAATCGTCCAGACGATGTGCAGAATTAAACTTAGTTATACCAGAAAAACCGGAACAACAGGTTTATGATGTAGAAAAATCATAAGTATGTTTTCACTTTTAACCGAAAACATTTCGATCAAAAGAAGGATATCCTCTTTCAAAGCATATTCTTCCTTTGACCAAATGTTTTCATGAAACGTGAACCAACTCTCTTTTTACGCAGAAATATGTAACGGACGATGTGAGCAAATTATTCAATCTTTATTAACCCTTGCAAGAGTTAAACAAAAACGTATTATCTAATGAAAATTTAAACAGCAAACATTTTATCCCATAACTACAGTGTTTTTCTGTATCTCACTGTATAAACTATGTACACATACGCCTTTGCTTTGGTTTCACATTTCCTTCACACAGACGAATGTTAACGTTTTTTAGAAAAGACAAAGTCTATGCGTTTTGGGACAAAGACATGCTATTACCAGCCTTTGAAACAAAACATTTCGATTTTTGATTTAGATTTCGGTTTTATATCTTAATGATGGATACAACCTGCTCAGAAATAAGCTTTCTACCACATGTTGACATTTTTTAACGAACAATGGACAGAGTATGAGACAACTATGGCTAGGGGTAGGAAGAACCCAAAGAAGGAAAAACGACAGGGTCTGCAATTTGAATAATGTGGTCTCGCGTATATTGGATAAACGCGAAGAAAGATGTAGTTAGCATCCGAATTGCGCCCCTGTCTACATCTGTCCTACAAATGTGTTAACCGTTTGCCATTTTTATTCTCGAGCGAACGCAACAGACCATTTTAAAAGCCTGGCGATTTTGTAAAAGTTACAAGAGTATATGCGACAAACTTCACAGTCGATAAATTATGATTAAAAGTAAGGTTGGAATTTGCGAATTTGTTCACGGTAAGTGGAATTCTCCCTTGTCGTAATCATTATTACATATAGTGTACAGAGTAATTCAAAGTCGTCTTTTACCCTTTAACAAACGACACATTTTACACTGTCCCAAATTCAAAGAGTTTACAGACGACATTTCAAAATGTGATGAAATATAAAAGAATATCTCGTTACAACCAATTTCTCCGTTTCTCACAATGTTTTCCAGAGTCGTCTGCAACAAACTGGTCAAATGTCGTTATTGTTTGGTAATGGGTTAAAGGCTTGACCACTTCCTCGTCGTGTCCCGTAACACGAGTACACTAAGACTGGGCCAAAATGTGGCAGCCGACAACCTTATTCATTATGACAAAACGAGCCAGAAACCACTCTCTTGATCGTAACGCATGTTGTATCTTCTGCTATAATCTAGTGGTAAGAGTACAGAACACGAAATCCAACATCCTCTGTTCGCGTGGGTTTAAATCGCGGAAGCGATCTCTTAGCCCTTGGAATACTGGGTAATTTTCTAAAATACATTTTCATGTCGTCTGCTTTCGAAAACCTTAAATATTTGCTTAATTTTGATGAGGAAAGATAACCAGAGTAGAAAACAGGCTAGTTCACAGGTAATCCGCCAAGTAATTAGCTGCTGGCCTGTGATCTTACCTGTTTACATAAGCATGAAATCGGTTCCAGCATTATAAAGGTTAATTTTGTCATGGGCTTTTTAACTTTCAGGTTGCTGGCTGACTTACGGAAAGCCGATGTGGGCAGTAAAACTCGGGATTTTTTTACAGATTATGAGATCCAGACGCAACTGTATAGCTGAAAATATATTGACAAGATTGAAAACCTTCAAAAAAATCATCTGCCTCATGATGCAGAACGATAGACAATTTTGCAAGGAAATAGGTCACTAACTAATTAACTCGTGTTCGCTAAACTTGTTTTCGACACCAACAGTTGCTTTTGTGTTTTAACTCTATCCAAATTAATTGAATCTATAGTAAACATGACTTTCTCACAATTCATTCAACCGTAACATACAACATACTACACAACAGAGGCACAATGGTTCCGGTCTTTTCCAGTTCCATCTAAATTAGCCAAGTTGATTTTACTAAAGAAAAAAGGACACTAAATGGAATTTCCTGCAGTTGATTGCATTCCATGGGAAACTTAACAAGCTCCCTTAAGTCTGCTGCATCATGTTATGTAAATACGAGTGTCAAAAGGAATCCGTTTGGATTTATTCTCAGCGCCTTAAATGGTTTAGTTTAATTCACTCACGACCATAGAGATAACGAAGTTATTGTTTACATTATTACTCATCTAGTTTGCATGGGAACGCTTGATTCGATCGGTACAAGCGCGGATTCAACATAAATTGTATTCTGATGATCCATACGTTTATTGACCATTTTAATTGTAACTACAGATTGGAGTGCCCGAGTAAGGTCTGGCTAAAGGAAATGAGTAAATGACTCGCGACTCGAGAAAGCTGCGGATTTGCATTACGCATGCGCGTGAAGATGGCATCTCTCCTTGCGCATCATGTACAGACTGGGCGGGTGACATAGTAACGCATGCATTAGAAGCATCCAGTAACTCAGCTGAACGTATGTATCTCCACTGCCAAATTAAAAAGGTGGGGTTTTCGCCCTATAAAAGGAGGAGTTGCACCCTTTAAGTTGGATTCTGTTTAAATTGGAACTATCGCTGTTTCTATCTTTTCCCACAATTATACCACTGTGACAGTTACTAGGACGTGTATTTCACACGGATAATTTAACATTGCAAGGCAATTGAGCAATTACATTTACAATAGAGTGAATCAGGTTAACATTTGTACATTTCCGTAAGATAGTCCACGACGACGTGATTATCTGTCTGCGAGGACTTAGCCCTGGCGCAATGTTATTGACCTCTACACTAGCGAAACTCGATTAAGTTTGACAGAAACGTTATACATTCTTGATAAAAGAACATTTCCATATATGACTATCTGTTTTGGAAATGCAATCTCTGATGAATATTTCTTGTTTTTTCTTGTATCCAGCAGTACACAATCACCTTAGACAAACTATGAAGATGTGCTTGTCGAGGGAAATTACAAGGGCCGGAGTGGGAGTGTCCATCTCTCGACCTCGATGAAAAGACATGGCGTTATTACTCAGCCTGGTCTGATCCATGGTGCCTTTTCGAATCGATATGTAAATAATCAAAGACATTCGTGTTCTATATTCCTTTAACATAGTGCATTTGTCATCTGAAGTCAGTTTTCAATTAATATTAAGGAAGAAATGGATACAGCCTCGCTTTCAACCTTTCCGACGTCTAGTGGACTGGAATCGCATTCACAGACGATACGTGTTATACATATATCCGGTTTTCTCATAGACACACGCTAGACATAACAGACATAACAGAAGAGCAGCTGGAGTATGATTGATCATGTTGTTAGAGCGAGAGAAAAGGGAAATATCATATCAGTATATAGTACTTCCGTATAACAGAATGCGTCGATTTGCCTAGTTTACAGTATCGGATACCGAGGTCTTGAACGACAAAACCACCGTGACAAAGACAAATTAATTGTTCCTACATTTATTAAGCAATTTATCCTTTCCACTCAAACTCATAAGATATGGAATTAATTCTCGTCATTTATTCCATATTTTATGAGTTTGGATGGAAAGGAAAAATACACTGTATCATTTATTTTCATAGACATTGAGAGTGCAAGTTGCAAAGTCCGATACCGACCATGGTCCATATTCTTTTCGAATTCTATAAAGTAAATGCAGCATAGCTATAAATTGCTCCCTATAGAACATACTATAGGATAGCAGCGTGGAATAAACCGAAGTAAATGTTTCCATTGAAAACTGTTGGTTTATGATTACTTTGTGTGCTATTATTTTATTGTCATTGGTACTTTTGTGTTTATCATTGTTGGCCTCACAAATGGTATTTAATATATGTATATTTCCTTTTAATAAAAGAGGAATACATTTCAAGAGGTCATTGCATTTTGTAACATAATTGATAATACACAATGCGGTACATATCAGGAATACTCTTAACGCTGCTTTCTAAATATCAACAATCTGTAAGAAATGCGGTGTTTTGAAAGATTACAAAGCGGATCGTGTTAACCAAGAAATTCGATCTCACGACCCAAGTGTCCTGAAGCTCTACTAATCTCTACCCTGGTAGGTACCCTTGTGAGCCCGAATACCACCGAGCAAGCGCCTGTGAGATCCCTGGCTCTGGAGCGCGCGGCTCGCAGGAATGATCAATAGACGCTTGATAAACATGTCACGCTCTCGCGATATTTGGAGGGTTCGGAACGAGATTGAGTACACATCCAGGAACAATCATAACCAGGACCGGATCACGGGAAAAGCGTTATGATGTTCGTCATCGCGAAAGGAAAATAGTGAATCGTAAGAAAATCGATTAGTAACTCAGGATACTAAACCAAACTAAGAAAAGAGAGATATTATCGTTCATGCGATGATAAGACATGTTTCCATTATGAAAATGTGGGGATTAACAGAAAAGAGATAGCCGTTTCACTACTCAAACTTAATTCCTCAGTTTGAAATTAATGAAGTAAATACGAAACTTCTAATGAACATTGTGATATAATTTGGCATTTGTCTGTCCCATTTCATCCCTGCTCTAGTACACAACTTCAATAAAAAAGAGTTCGTTCAATGGTTTATTGTGAGCAAGTTCTCTTGTTCTATTTTTTGCCAGATTGAGCTTGGTGCTTATTTGTGAATCAAGCAGTTTGGAACGACGTATGACTTTCATAAATTGGTTTAACTAAAACGAGTGCAAATAACTCAGAAATGTTTTTGTTCAAGCAAATTGCATCAACATTCATTAGCTCAGTGAATCCGATTAGTTCCCCCTGATTTCATTGCTATTGCATCGAAAACTGATTGATATTTCAGGCAAAAGAACACAACAAAACTCTTTAATGCCTCTCTTGCAGACAGCTTTCTTTACATTTGAAGACCGATCAATGTTAAAATCCGTCTTAACATTTCAAAAATGTTTGTGGAGAAACAGATGAAAAAACAAACTATAAAACCAACTCTTATTAGACCAATGGATTGCGATTTCCCTCATATCGCCTTATTCATCGCTTTCTCACTGGTTCCTTGGCTTATAACATCGTATAGAATGTTTAGTCCGATCTAAATGAAAACCCAAAACTGCGAACCAGCTAACCAAAAATCTCATTTGTTTTGTTATCGTTTCTCATCTAGTACATTCTTTTGTAATACATTGTATAGCGGTGTTTGAATCACTATATTCTTATGAATGGAGACATACATCTATCTGGACCACCATAAGGGCTGGTGAAGCCGGGTAGAATCCGCGGCATTCCTTTCGTCAGCCGGAAGTCTGTCTCTCGTGAACATCCGAAAATAACGATACTGTGATTTGATTCCACGGGGAGTTGGACAGTGTAGTTTCAAGTTTTGTACTCTAAGCGCTAGGCTACGGGGGCTCCTTCCAACAAAATAAATAGATCATGATCCAACTTGTCTTCTCAGCATAAAGTGGTCAAGATCGGTCCGTCATAAATATCTACAAACACAATGTACAATAATATAGCTTCAGTATTGATCCATGGCGAGGCCATTTAATATAAAGCCAAACGCTGTTCACACGGTCCGAACGCCTCTGCTCTCTTTTCATTAGAAGATTAGAGATAATAGTCGTAAATA
The DNA here is from genome assembly GCA_947846245.1 of Cerastoderma edule. NCBI lineage: Eukaryota > Metazoa > Mollusca > Bivalvia > Cardiida > Cardiidae > Cerastoderma > Cerastoderma edule. The sequence goes on along the minus strand of OX401407.1, from coordinate 16,316,685 downwards.
GTTTCTCGGGCCAACACAATGAATTAGGTGATGAATGGGGAAATCCCGGGCAAAGTGCCTCCAAGGGACGGAAATATCGTCCGATAAATAAACGCGAATTGTTATTGCGTTTGGATTGATGACGGTTTCCCCCACTACGTCATGTCATACAAGAGTTTCGTTTTATGAGCCTGTTCTTCTAGCATACAACGTGCTTTTTACTTGGGGTAGTTGATTTCAAAGCAAATTATCTATAACCCTTCACCAAACGCAACATTTTCGACTGTCCCAAATTGAAAGAGTTTGTCGACGACAATTCCAAGATGTAACGAAATTGAACAGTATTATTCTGATAGGGTAGAAAACATTGTGGGAAAAGGAGTAATAGCTCGTCACGAGCAATTTCTCCTTTTCCCACAGTGTTTTCAAGAGTCGTCTGCCACAAAGAGGAAAGATTTTTGGTAATGGGTTAAGTAGAATCAAGAATGTAGATAATCCTACTTGCTTCGCAATTGATTAAGAGTTAGAAATACGATAAATGTAAATGTTTAATGTAAAATGAGTTATTGTTCCCGATACTTACTAAACACGAGATGACCATCAGAACCGGTGTGAATGCATGACATTCGTGACAGTTACAAAATGCGTTGTGACGTCAGAAAAATGCTTATTTCAATTAGAATATATTTAATATGCTTCCTCTTCACAACTGAGCACAAGCAAATAGTGACAACTGTGGATTTCGTTGCGACTACAGAATGAATCATTTGAAACAAGCAACATTTAGTAATGTTCGCCGTCCCCTGCTCATTTGTAAACTTAAAAAGAAAAAAAAAACAATTTCGTTTGTCATTAAGATTTTTTGTCTTTGATTATAATACATGCAAGTTACCTTAGTTCAAACGTCAAACTATCCATAACTGTTTGATAGATCGTATGCTGGATGTTGTCCTTAGTTGATTTATCTTGACAGAAATACTTTTTAAATCAGATTAGTTCACACGTATGCGTACTGGGGGTTTAACTCATTCCCCCATATGGGAATATTAACTGGTTGAAATTGAAAGAAACAGCAGACGAAAATAAATAGCAAAACACAATACTTTTTCTTTGTAATATTCGGATAAGACCATTGTTACAAAACGATTAATAGTGGTTTCTTAATCCATTACCAAACAATAACGACATTTGACCAGTCTGTTGCAGACGACTCTGGAAAACATTTTGGGAAGAGGAGAAATTGCTCGTAATGAGCAATTACTCCTTTTCCCACAATGTTTTCTACTCAATCTAAAGATAACTTTCCAATTACATCACATTTTGAAATGTCGTCTGCAAACTCTTTTTATTTGAGACAGTCGAAAATTTGGCGTTTGGTAAAGGGTTAATCCACATAATAGTAAATGCTGTAAAATTATTGTCTATTGTGGAGTATTAAATGACGTTTCGAAGTAGGCTAGCACCTTAACTTCTGACAGTAAAATCAAAACGTCGTTGTATAGTTGTTTCTTTTAGAATTCAACGCGTGATATACAAACAATAAACGATTTCGCAGCTTAAACGATGCGAATATGGCTTAACATTTTCTTAAATAGATTTTCTGATATATTTTCTGATATACTGCGGCGGTGTCTGGATCCAGACTAAAACGGTTTATTTGACAAAAAATGACATTCCCAGCGTCTAGAAATAAGACTTGAAAATGTGTTTGATTTGTCGGTCATTTGATTCATCATATTTAATTCAAAGAACGTTCAACCTGTTATATCTTGACAAGCATTATTCGGCGTGATACGGGTACAATCAACGTCTTGTTGTATCAAGTCGTATGTAGGTCTATAAACCAAATTGGAAAGTCCCCAATCGATGAAGGCTAGACATAAACGATATATAGCTTACACATTCAAATATCGAGGGTTCAATGCGAGACTTAAGCCAGTCCTTTACTTTTGTCTTCTATTGAACTTTCGATATGACCTTGATTTTAGAAGTTCAATTAAAACGTCTTTCAAAAGAGTTAGTCCAGATTAAAATGTTGTAGTGACACTCGCTTATTTGTTATCCGATATACATTTACCCTTATAGTGTTTGAGCCGACATCATGCTTATGCAAACAGGTTAGATCCAGGCCAGTCGCCGAGTAATTGGTGGCTGGTCTGTGATCTCACCTGTCTGCTTCTCTGAGTACAGTTTCTTATCAAAATGAGGCAGATGTTTGAGGTTTTGGACAGCAGATGACACAGAAATATACATTTAGAAAATTACTCATCATTCTAAGGGTAAAGGTAAGTGTTGATAGAAGGCGATCTGATAATCTATGCGATTGATTTCTTTTGTTGCCAAACAAGTAAGAATAACTTGCAATTGTTGCATCCTTTTTAAAATTTCATTGTTTTTTATTCTATAGGACATGTACCAATTCTTATATATACACACACAAATTAAATCAATCGTTGTTACAATTATGAAAATGACCATTGTTGTAAAGCCATGTAACACATGGTACATAGGTTTCGGGCAAACTTCAAAATTTTATTTGCAATAATAGTTATTGCATAAGTGGTTAAAGATACAAATTGGAATTTGAAAACGATTTTATTGCAATTAAGGTTTTTGCGCAGCATACAACAAGATTTTTCTTCAATCGATTCCACAATTTCTTAACAATCTCGTTTACAAATCTCGTCGATTTCGACATGTTCCGAGAGTCCATTTAGGGTAATGAGTTTTGATGCCGTATTGTACTTTGTGTAATTAAAGTTCCTTCGAGTGTAGCTTCAGTGGACGATAAAATGGATTTCACCGCGGCAAATGTATTAGATCCATAAACATTTTAATTTCTGCCTCAATCCCCAAACAGATGAATCTCTTGAACATGTTATCGGAAGATCCTTAGCCCAAGCTCTCCCTCGGGGTGTCGCATTGCAGCGGGCGACAACTCTGGTATAACCATTGGTCCATGGGTAGGGCGTCGCCCTTGATACACGAGGGAAGTAAGTTCGAAACCCGTCAATAGTGGAATCCACTTTGCAGGCTTTTGTCAATTCATATAAGTAGTATTTGTTTGGTATCCAGGAAGCAAAATCAAGAGAGCTTCTTTCACGATTAATCTTCAATAAATTAGTTCAAACTATTTCATGCTGTATGATTATATTTAATCCATTTGTGGTAAGCTGTTTGGAAGAAAAAGTATGCAGTACTGGTGGTGAAATACCAAGAGCATTTTCACATAGACGAACCGACTGATATGAATGAAATAACGTTGAAAAAGATGTAAACCCTGAATCCAATCAGTAAGGTGCAGTATCGTACTCGCTACCTGAGACACCCAAGACGGACGTTCCACCTCTGCACCACCGCAGTGTTCCTTATAGCTCTCTATCGAAGGTCAATTGTATTTTTTCGCGATACTCCATAATAATTTGCTCTAATAAGTATCAATAAAACAGGATTTCTTTAGAAGTTATTATATATACAGTTCGGTGTCGGTCGAGTTCTTGTCAATGCCACCTCGCCTTGGCACGCATGCTTCTGAAATCTACGATCTGGTAATATATCCCATTCTTCCAAGAGGCGAGCCCATATCAAAATAAACAGATGACGACAGATAACAACGATGAAAATAAACAATTCCATTATAACAATTGGTAGAAAGTTTACAAAGTTTGTGATTAAAATGGAGACACCGTCTGTCTCCAGCATCCTCTCCTGTATTAACGAAATACTGTGAAACATGCATTTATAAGCGTTTTAGAACGCACATACAAAAATGAAATGGTGTTAAGCCATTACAAAACAATAACGACATTTAACCGCTTTGTCGCAGACGAATCTGGGTAAAACATTGAAGGAAAAGGAGAAATTGCTCGTAACGAGCAGTTTTTCCTTTTCCCACAATGCGTTCTGCCCAATAAGCAGATTATTTTCCAATTTCGTCACATTTTGAAATGTCGTCTGCAAACTCTTTCAATTTGGGAGAGTTAAAAATTTGGCGTTTGGAAAAGGGTTAAGAGCCCGCTTTTCAGGCTGTTGTTCCGGAAAATAATTGACAGATCAATTCAAGTCACGTGCTTCTCTCGTCCATGTCGAATAGATAAGAGCCGAGTCGACCGAATGATCTGCCTTCGTACGTTATATCAAAGATGGAGAACCCTGGGATCAGACGTGAACCAAATGCTATGTTTTATGGATCATCCTTTGTAGCTTTGTTAGACTTCCTTGATTATCTTAGAAAAAGACGCTGAACATCACCGGCGTAAATTTTAGCCCATGGTTAGCCTGGCTTGTCTCGGGCGTCACATTTCAGCTTGTAGATATAACTTTGTTTCTGTAAGTTTAATCTTATTTATTTTACATCGATTGTGAAACAAGTTCTTACAACTCGATAAATTACTTTTTATTCTGCTTCCTGGGTACTTTACCAGTACTCGCGCCGAATATGGGCTAATGAAAGGTCGTTGGGCTCACAGGATTTGAACCAACGGCCCTCGTGTCCAGAAGCAGACGATCAACCCCTGGACCACTGTGCTCCACATAAATGTGGTTTTTATCATGACTCGGCTCGAACTTACCGTATCAAACATGCTGTCATGCGCAATGAAACTCTACTGATTGTTGTTGTTGTTCCGGTGTGATTGATGGCATGTTTATTTCATGACCGATTTCACTTCCTTTGTGCCCTTTTCCTCCATATGTTGTACTTACGACGATAGTTTCGAAATCTTAGAAGCGTTTAGAAACTCATTCCAACTTGCCGTTTGTTTACATTGTAATTTAGATAATACAGTATACATATGTTGTATCTTGATCACCGAGAGCTATAGAATACTATCTACTGACTCGTTTTAAAATGAACCTTTTCGACTAAATGTTCCAGAAATGACTTTGGCAAAAAGCGTTTCGGAATTTTACCGTTCCTTTTAAAAACTCCAAATGTTTGAAGCAACTCCGTGGAAGTCCAATCCTTCGAGTGCATGTATTTGTTACTATCACTTTCTAATATAATTGTTATGCTTTATCCTTATTTAGGGATTTCTAACACGATCTTATGGAAATTTGTATAAACAACTGAATTATCCGATTGAAAAGCCAAACACAAGTTGAAGGTTCCTCGGTCTAATTGAAGAACAAAGCGACCGTCTGTGAACAATTTTAGCCTTATTACCACATGATTTCGGGTTCCAAACTAGCAGAATTGCTCAGTCCATCAAAATAAGCGCAAGTTCATTCAAAGCCACAATTGTCGAATTGTATTTGACCTATCAGAACAAGAAAATGTCCGTCTTTAAGTCTAAAAGTCTTCGTTTAAAAGGTATGCTAAACGTATCTGTAGGAAACGACGTTTGAAATAATTGTGACAGCTTGGGAATGGCTCATCACGAGCAAAATCCACTTCTGTTATGAACATTTCAATTTAGTCAATCTCCTAGTCAGTCGATAATTTTAGAAATGATTTTGTTTTGTCGTTTTGATATATATTTTTGAGTATTTACAGAATTACTCAAATCAGAGCAAGTGAAGGGTAGATGGGAGATCGATAGAAGAATCTCCTTCTCGTGTTATCATTGAATTAAAACCCACCGACGTCATTCCCATCACATAGCAAATTGATAAAAAAAAATACTTTTTAACGGCAGTGTTTCGATTTAAAGGGAGTTGCGTCCATATCAAACTTGAAGATTGCATCTTTAATTATTAGATACAAGAGTTACGAACATTTGGTTATAAAACATTCTATTTTCAGTTTGGTTAGATCGGCAAGTTTACTAGCAATCATTTTTTATGCAACAATAACCTACCATTCATAAATTGCTTTGTCAAGTATTTTATAAATTTGTTTGATTAACCCTTTCCCAAACAACAAGTTTTTAATGGTCCCAAATTGAAAGAGTTTGCAGACGACATTTCAAAATATGATGAAATTGAAAAACGATCTTCAGAAAGAGCAAAAAACCTTGTGGGACAAGGAGTTATAGCTCGTTACGAGCAATTTCTCCTTTCCCCACAATGTTTTAAAGTCGTCTGCAACAAAGTAGTCACACGTCGTTATTGTTTGGGAAAGGGTTAGAACTTCATTTTTCCATTTAGATTAATAAACTCACACACAGTGTTAAAGAGTGGTCGCTTAAAACAATATTGACTGTATTGTTATTGTCCAATTGTGCGACACAATTCATTCAAGTATTTAGGAGTCTGGCATGTATTCATTCACACATATGTTATATATACACATCGTTAGTGACAGTGTTATACTCGTATCATTCACATACAAGTTGAACCCAATAAAATCATAAATTGTTTAAGATCTAATTTTTACAAGTAAAAGTTTTAATCTGGAAGTTTGATACTGATCGGATAGCTAATACATTGTCGGGGCAAACATGATGTTATAAGTATTTCAAAACATAATTTGTAGCCAACATTTGTTAAAGTGTTTGGAACTTAGATTTTCAAATGCCGAATATTGAACAACTTGAATTCTATCATTTTGGCACAATGGTTAAATTGCATACTTTTGTCTATTCCCATGTGCCTTCCATTTTCAATCATTCGACTGTGGCTAAAGCACCTGAAATAAGACAAGATCTTTCTGTGAAGGTATGGCATGTTTACGTTAAAGTAAAGTTCTGGATAAAAGGCAGGCTTAAACAATCTATAGCATAATGCCTTGGGAGTATTGGTTATGCCTGTGAACCATTTTTGTGTCATAAACAGTCTATCAATCTTTAAGTGAAAACCTTTACAAGTGAAAATCTTTACAAATGCATCATCATTTCCAACATCATAAGCTATCCAAACATATCCATACGTGCAACAGAGGGATAAACCAGTTGAACTTGCCTACGCTCTCCGTGTAAAGATTGCTAATGGTACTAATTCCAAGTCGTTATAACGCATTGCTTTCTTATACAAGACTTAAGCTTGTGTTATCAAATAAAGTTTTAATCGTATTAACAGAATGTCACTTTCCATAGGAACCTAGATTGTTTGAAATGAAGTCAATGTTGGATGTCTTTGGGCACAAAGCTGTTTCCTTTCCCAGTACTGGTTGTTTGAAACAGGAAGCATGTGCAAGGGATATGCTGTCATGGTAAAAATGAACTAAAACTGCGAAACTGTATCAGCCCACTGAAAGTTGACTCTAACATAAGTAGAATCCTGTACCTCTACAGAAGGTAAAGCGATAGATTTCACCTCATACAAATTCGATCTGCCGTGTTGGGAATAAAACTCAGAGATAGGGCTCGCTAATTGGAAGTCGAGAGTTTTTAACAAAAGGCCACAAAATGCTCAGAGCCTTGTCATGATGTGCGGTTTGAAAAAGGATCACGTAGACTAGCTGTAGATAAAACAAAGTTAGTTTGATTTGAATCGGACGAGAATACTTTTTAATAGCAGGGATAAAGGAAATTGATTTGAATTGGCTGTCTGAAATGGTAAGGGCACACATGTAAATTTGATCTACCACTAATGTGATATATATTGACCGCCCCAAATTGAGACCAACATCAGTCGAACAATTCAGTATGATAAAAGCACGTTCTATGTCGTATTTGATTAAAACCAATGTGGCAAATGGAGAAATGAAAAATAAATTAGTAAATACGATGAAATTAACAGTTAATTGTAATTCATAATGAGTATATTCTTTTTTTCTACAATGATTTAAGTTGACGTCTAAGCGCTAAATCGTCATAAACCATATCTATTATTAATGGAAAAACCCTTTTGACTAAATTATCTTGTAAGTATTGATATTTATATAATGCACACCCGTTTTAAAACAGAGGAAACAGAATGTTGCATAAAAATCTATAAAGAAAAGGAAATGCGCTGAAAGAAAATCCCCTTTCGATACAATAAAAAAAATACATATCAACCCAAAGACTTCTTTCTCCCTTTTCCAAGTCTTATAAATGCCGCCTGTCATATATCACTCTCGAGACGGGACGGTACGGGGGGCATCAAGAGGAGCACAGAAAATGGCCGTTTTGTATCTCTCATGTAGTGGAAAATGAATTACATGTCATTTTGGAGTGTCCCGTTTATAGTGACAATAAAAAAAAGAACATTGCAGACCTGTTCGTTTGAAATCTAGCTTAAACTAGGTCTAATCATGACACATATCGTTTTCTGCTTTCATACCAAAATGTGATTATAACTTGTGCCAAAACCTGTTTTAAAATGTGGCAGAAACGTTTGATTTTACCAAACAGTTGTCGTAATCTCTCTAGATAGTGTTATTGTACTATTTGTACCTCTTATAAATATCGTGTATTTACTTTGAAATTGTTGAGCTATTTATATGTTAAGCATCGTTTCTATACTAACGTCGTTAATACTAGAAGATACAATTGCATATTGGTCACGGCTAATGACAATGCTTTTTATGGTGTGTATTATGTATCTTTATACTTTTTAGATGACATATTCCTTTATATCTTGTATTTAGAATTTTCATTTTGAATCATCATGTATTTAGATTCATCTGTTATAAATCAATAACAGAGTGATTGCATTTTCATAAAATGAAGTATCATGTTGTTAATGTGATTCTTGGTTGTACAATGATGAGATGTAAATACTAGTAAATACACATTACTACTTTCAACCTTCACCCTACACAATGTCACATACGATAATACTGGTAATTAACCGGACCGTCCAGACCAGCCCAGCTTGAGCCCACATATTAATGTGTTTGGTGTGTATATCGTGTATATGTAATGGGATTTCTAATTCCACTTCAACGTGTGGTGATTAGTGCGAGATAATCCAACTATATCTACTTTAATCCAATAAAGACGGTCAGATTGTTATGTTAATCCCTTGCCTAAACAAATATACTTTCACACAGTTGTAATTTTTCAAGTTTGAAATATTTTACGCATTTCCACTTGAAAATTTTGTTTTTGCTTTTGTTTTTTAGCTTTTTTTTTCGCTTTTATTTCCAATTTAGACCAACATTAGAATTTCGACAATAAATGGGTTACGCTGGTCCATTTATAGTTTATAGAAAACAAAAACCATTTGCAAATGCCTTAAAACATCAGGTCAAAAATCGAGCTCTATATATTATTGTATTATATGTGTATCAACATTTGGATGGTTCAATTCCAAAGTTACATAGTTAAGGCCTACATGTTTTCATTTAAAGATAAAGACGTTTCTGGTATGTGAGTTGACATTTGGACAGTTCAATTTCGTAGTGCCGTTTCTAATAGTTTTCATTATAAACAGTAAATCGGGGTTTAATACAATGTAAAAGAAATAACATCTTCAGTAATCAGATAAGATAAGTATATTTGGTTCTTTATCATCCAAGTTTGTAAATTATCAAACAAAAATCCATATATATTGATATAAATACTGCAAAATCCATTAAGACAAGAAAGACGAAAATACTCTATCATGACTGTAACAGATGCCCTAACGTCTGCGTCTTTAAAACCACGCATTTACCAATTCCCTGTTTGCCTCCATTATCTTACATATACAATTATGTTGTCATGTTTTTTCGTTGACTGGTGCCAAAAGCCAATTTGTATTTAGCTTCCTCAGTCGAAGCAGATGGCTCAGTAAAACTATCGTTATGAACATGAACCTGTTTATGACACGCGATTTCTTCCTTTCTCGCAATAGCTATACCGATTCCAACCTCAAAATATATTATACATTTATTCATATTGATGTTTCATTTTTTGGCAAAATTCGGAAGGAAACCTAACAAAATAGGATTAACCTCTTAAGAAAAATGTATCCACTACAGATAAGCTAAGAAACCAATGTGACAAAATGAGGAATCGCTCGTGACTAGCAACTTCAACGTTTGCAAAATCGGTTTTTTTATAAGACATTATATAAACAATGTGAGCTACAACACTCTAGTCGTCTGCTGAATGCCTTAGACATTTACAAGTCAGAAAATCGTCCATGAAGACCTCGGCAGTGTAAAGACGGCTCAGCATGCCATAGTATTTGTAGAAAACGTTCAATTCACACTTACCGACTCGAAATGTTTTTGTCTTGGCCTCCACATTCGGCGAGGTATAAATCCCAACAACAACAATTAAAATCCAACACAAATTCATGTTTGAAATAGCACCAATGAATTCCCCGCCGTCAATAAATTAAAAACTCAACACATAAATAATAACTTATACCATAACACGACACAATTATCAAAGAGCACCTTTCTGTATTTACATCGTTATATTTACACATTAGCTATATACATCCGTACAGTTCTATTCGGCTTGGCTTGGTACTCTGGCATTCCTTCCACAAGTCAAGCGTATACGTACATATCTCCCCGTGTGATAGAACGAACGTAAACACTAGTCATTAACAAAGCGAAGCGAGAGAGAGAAAAGGGGGCTGATTCGGAGTCAGAGAGAAGCACAGAAACTTTCACGGCGATTTACATCCTACAAACCCCCCTTACGTCCATTGATACAGCGATAATATTTTCATGTCTAAGGAAGAAAAATCATTGAACAAAACACACTCTGTTGCTGCGAACGGAATAATCCGGCCAGCGTAAAAACACTAAAGACTTTATCCAATTGTGGATTTTCCCTTTCGTTTCGGTCTATAGAACAAATTGGTTCGCGTCAGCGCTAAACGCTCACAGGAATATTTACAACCGTTGGCAATGAGCTGATAATATGTGGATTTGTGTATTTGTTTGTCATGGTTTTACATCGCGTTCGCAGTGTTCAACTTGCATTGCGAATGAAACGTGAATGATGGGTGAAGATCAGAAGGGCTGGTCTATGCGGGGAGAATCATCGGATTTTGGCAAGTCTACTAGGAGACTACGTCTTTTGAACATCTTAATCTCTTGTACCAATATTTGGAAATAACTTATGCAAAGTGCCGTACTCGATTAGCCCACAAGCTCCACTATGCTGATCCAGGAAAACAATTTCTTTGGGGACTATTTGGTAGTAACTCGTATGACACAGATGGATTTGTTGGTTATTTATTTTTTCGCCGTTTTCAACGGTGTTGTAGTTTTGAAGCGATAAACATGTTTTTCTTGAAACAGACGACAATATATGCGGACCATGGTACAGTATTCTAACAACCGACATACTGACAAGTAGTGGTAGTACACCTATGTTCCTGCACGTAAGCTTCATAATTTGCCAACTGTTGAGAATCATTAGAAAATTGGCAGTCAATTCTGTGTCTTTGACAAGAATGTACTATTCTATTCTATAGAGCATGATCGGCTGTACATTATCCATAACGAAATATTTAAAACAGAACAGAACACATTTTATTTAAACTTAAGCATATTAGCTCATTTTTCTTCAAAATACAATTAACTAAATAACAATTAAAAGGATTGTTGAATCCAAAAGCCAACAAACGAGCAAAACCAAACAAAAGATACCGGTATAAATTGAAATGATGTGCGTATGATAGTGTCAGATTCCGGAAATTGTTTTGTTTCATCCGAGATGAGACACAATGGAAATTATGACAAAAAAATGATAGTTCATTTCGAGTCAATTCCTTCTGTTGACACACCTCTTTCTGGGCCGGTCTGTCTCAGACATGTTTGATTACATACGTATAAATAGACTGAATCACATTTATAACAATTTGTATGAGACATGTGAGAACAAGTTTGAGAATTCTCATGTAGTTTTAAGCTGTTCCATGAGTGTTTTATACCTTTTATACTGAATGTTTAACCCTTTACCAACGCCAAATTTCAAGTGTCAAAATTGAAAGAGTTTGCAGACGACATTTCAGCTTGTGACGAAATTGAATAATAATCTTTTGATCGGGCAGTAAACATTGTTGGAAAAGGAGGAATTGCTCGTTAAGAGCAAGTTCTCATTTTCCCATAATGTTTTCTAGCGTCGTCTGCAACAAATTGGTCAAATTTCGTTATTGTTTGGTAGTGGGTTAAGCAAATTTACGTTAAGTCAACCAACATCATTTCAGCTCGTTTGAATATTGTCATAAAAGGCACTGTTTAAAATCCACAATTGGAAAGTATCTAATTTTCTTTCATCGAGGAGTTTTGTCGGTTTCCCAAACTGTTTCATGCGAAAAGGATTAGTTGTAAATGACGTTTCGCTGCTTCATCTGCCAATGTTAAAATTATTTCTGATATTCTGGAATTCTTCGAAAAGTATTGAAAGTGTTTCGAATGAATAATTTCTCCCTTAGCCATTTATTTGAAAAGGAAATCCTAACAGACCCGTTAGTGCCTCGGATTTGTACAGTCAACTTTGTGTCGAATGTGAAGGGTTATAAACAGTTTGATGTCGGTATAAATTACCACTTCTGTATAGATTGAACAGTTACAGTGTAACATTCTACCGTTAGTAGCGTTTGTATTTGACATGAAATAAGTGTATTGTGAAAACTTTATAGAATAATACCATTCACTGCTACGTAAATAGATTAAAGTGGGCTAAACAAACGATACTTAAACGGTATATACAAAATACACAATAGACACAATCTGCCCTTTTCTCATATGTTTTTTTTAAACAGGGGGGAAGGCAAAACACCTCATTTATGTCGACTGACCTGTACATTGGTAAACAAATCACAGAGAACCTTGGTTAGAATAATTCGGATAATTCTTCACTGTAGTGTCGTCATTCAATAGTATTTCAATGCAAATATAATCCTATATAATTGAAACAATGATGCAAAAAAAGAATATTACTCAGAATAAGTGTATTCTTAAATCTATTTATTCTTATAAGATTTTATTTTAAAAAAAAGTGCATTTTAATTGGCACATTCTTCTCTCTGTTTTTTCTTGATTGATACGGTTTACCCTAATTGAGACTTGCCAAAATTAATGATAACAGCGAAGAATAGTTTTAAACTATGGGAAATGGACCAGCTTTGTTACATTGTATAGGAACCACTGTGTCAAAACGAGAAATTGCTAATTTTGAGCAATTCATTGTTTTGTCACAATGGTTTCAAAAAGCCGCTGCTATTCGGTTTACATAATAGGGCGAATCAAAAATACTACTTTATTCCGTGTCCACCACTTGTATTAACCTTATATGGGCGTGGTAGAATAAACTTAGCTTTATTATGCACTAATCTGATAATCTTCGGTTTATCCAGTAAATGTTGACGTTATCGACTTGAATTTTATTGTGATCTGATTTGTAAATCTTAATTTTAGAGAGATATAAGTTGTTGATGATTGTTTTCAAATGAAACATTTTTTTGTTGCTTCACCACTATATTTTTCCTTTTACATGACTTTTGATATAGAAATACGTTGGTCAAAATAAGTAATTTAGTTTTCGATCGATCAGTCTCATGGAATAGGTAGGTATCCTGAAATGTATAGATTTTAGCTTATTTTTCAACGGAACAAACGAAAAAATGTTGCCAACTGAGGAGATATTGCTTAAGCTCGTCCTCACAGTTTCATCAGCATTACCGGATAAACGATCTTCATCTCGGCACCATATATTCTCGGATTATCTCTTCAATCCGACATACTGTCTGAGAGACCGTATTAATGTGTATTTATACCTTGAAGAAGAAAAACAAACAGTATACGCTCAAATAAGCACTCCAGTCTGTATCTAAAGAGCAGTTATCACTTTGTTTCAAATGATTTAACCTATTACCAAACAATAACGACATTTGACCAGTTTGTTGCAGGCAACTCTGGAAAGCATTGTGTGAAAAGAAGAAATTGCTCTTAACGAACAACGTTTTCTGCCCTATCGGAAGATTATTTTCCAATTTCATCACATTTTGAAATGTCGTCTGCAAACTCTTTCAAATTAAAAGTGGAAACTTTGGTGTTTGGTAAAGTGTTTATGCAAACCTCTTTGCTGCAAATGACGAACATAATTGAATATTTTGAATACATTAATACACATGAAGAACCAATTTATACCAGAACTTTTTCATATTTCGCTCTTTTATCTGGTATATTATCTGAGCCTATCTACGTGCATACTCGGAACTCCCCCGGTGAGAGCACGAATTAACATGCCTGCTTTACCATAGAAACCATGTGGAAAAGGCACGGGTCGCAGACTGCTCCGTTAATTAGAAACAGAGCTGGAGCGATGATAGGGCTCGTCAAATTTACGGCGAACCCTCCATTCATCTTCCCCGGTTTATATCGGCTCACATCTGTCTTACCCCCGACTGACCTCCCACTAAAGGTCGGAAATATTCAATCACAGTGGAGAAAAACGAGCTGGTTTACATTCTTTTAACATTATAAAATACTTCACGTGAAGTTTTTTGTGTTTACGAATGTTTTAATTATAAGCATCAGCAAATGATCATAACAGTGTACAGTACACGTATTTATGTATTGCTTTCCTCGCACATTCCTCCGAATTAAGCACGTTAGCAGAGAATATATATAACATTAGACAAACAGATTATTCTTATCATGTTAAGTAGAAACTAGTTTTATGACAAAGAGATAGTTTCCTCATTAGAATAATTGTATCGTTTCGTAGAACAATTTCATAGTTAGGTATTGTGGAGAACTTAAAGAAGTTAAGTAAAATCAATCGGCACTAAAAAGAGAATTGATCATCGCGAGCAGTTCGTTGTTTTGTCATAATACTTATGGTTGTCAGTCTTTGGCACGTGCTTTAAAACGCATTTGGTTAAGAAATGTTACCCCCAAAACTCAACCCTAGAAGGACCATTTTGATAAGTTAGAATAAGAAAGTCCCATCAGGCGGTATTGGTGTCATATTCAATTCAATTCAATTCAATCCTTTATTCAAGTATTTTAGGCCTCTGGCCCATATACAGAACACACACAAAAACGTATTTACAACGAATGAGTGACAATACATATAAATTAATGACGAAATAAGCTGTAACTAGTTAATCGTTGGCTTAGTGCTATAAGGTTGCATCCATATCTTGTATAAGATGTAGTTACAATCTTTTAGCACCAAGCCGTCGTGATATCTATTGGATATCCAAAATCTCTTTTCTTTTATTAAATGCTTCGATTAGGAAGACTGCTACTAATCGTATAATGGTTTTATTTTGCAGAGAAAAAATATTGTTAAATGTAGTTCTATTTCTGTTAAGAAGCCAATAGTCTTTAAAGTATTTATGTCTTAAAGTTTCATATGCTGAACATTCAAAGAATAGATGGAATTCATCTTCTACAATTGAAATATTTATTTTGCGACATATGGGACAATATCTCAAACTTCTGTCTATTCCCAAGTGCCTACCCTTTTCAATCATTAAACTGTGGTTAGAGCACCTGAAATTAGATAGTGTTCGTCTATGCATGTATGGTATATCTACACTTAAATAGTACTCGGGATTTAAAACAGATTTAAAATATCTATAGTTCAATGCTTTTGGAGTATTATTGATATCCGAAATCCAATTTTGAGTAAAACAATTTTTCAATCGTTGTGTGAAGACTTTAAGGAATACGCCATCATTGCCAACATCATGGGCGACCCAAGCATACCCAAATCCATAGAGATAAAGCATATCCTTAATGTGAGTTGCCCATGTGTTTCTTCCGACTGAGTCTAAACGTCTGAGCATGTTATAACATTGTTTCGTATACCTACAATCATCCATACGTATAAGACATAGCCAATATTTTAAACAAAATACCATATACGTGGTACATAAAGGTAATCGTCCACACTCGCCAAGAGCCATAGAATCACACGTGTTATCTGATAAATTACATATCTTTTTACAAAATTTGATTTGGACCTTCTCAATTGTCTTCACTATGTTATACCCCCAAATTTGTGACCCAAAACAAAGAATAGGCTTTACAACTGAATCAAATATTTTGAACAAGTCTTTAATTTCTAAGAAACCAAACCTACTACGAATACGTAATATATTATTAACCGCTTTAATTGCCTGAGAAGACAGCATTGCATGTGTTTTACTCCAGTTCAATTTAGGAGTAAAATATAGACCTAAATATTTGTAGAATGGAACAATTTCTAATTTTTGGTTGTTGTAGAACCATTTCTCGGAGTTTTTGATGATACCTCCATTCCTAAAGACCATGATTTTCGTTTTTTCTATATTAACTCGCATTCCAACTATGTTTGAAAATTGTTGAATTCTGTCAATCTGCCTCTGAAGTTGGACGACACTTTCAGAGAGACTGGAAACGTCGTCTGCAAACAAGAGCAATTTTAGCTTTTTCATATCATTTGATACAAATACACCTTTATCAGATTTATAATCAAGAAAACTAACTAAATCATTTATAAAGACAGAAAATATTTTAGGACTTCCTGTACAACCTTGTCTCGTGCCTATGGTGCAGCTGAAGTATTCTGTTAAGACATCATCTACCTTAACACAAGACATCAGCTGACCATATATAGATTTTAGAACGAATAGAAACTTTCCACTCACACCCTTTCGTTGCAAAGCGTCCCAAAGTTTTTCGTGCTTTATACTATCAAAAG
Source organism: Cerastoderma edule (assembly GCA_947846245.1). Taxonomy (NCBI): domain Eukaryota; kingdom Metazoa; phylum Mollusca; class Bivalvia; order Cardiida; family Cardiidae; genus Cerastoderma; species Cerastoderma edule. The sequence continues at coordinate 16,300,255 of OX401407.1, read as the reverse complement.
CTTTTTCGAAGTCAACAAATATACAATAAAATCTTCCTTTTTTCTTTGAGATATACTTCTGTCCTAATGACATTAATACAAAGGAGTTGTCTACTGTAGAGTATCCTTTCCGAAAACCAGCCTGAGCTTCATCTATAATATTACATCTTTCGCACCAATTAGTAAATCTTGTCGTTAAAATCTTAACAAATATTTTGCAAATACAATCAATTAAGGAAATACCACGATAGTTATTCGGGTCCGTTTTATTACCCTTTTTATGTATCGGTGTTATAATGCTTTAACACCATTCTTTCGGAACAATAGAGCAATCGAGTACCTCATTGTAGAGTTTATTAAGAAAAGGTAATATTTCATTAAGGGTGCATTTGTACATCTCCGCACATATTCCATCCGGACCAGGAGATTTGTTATTATTCAATGACATTACACTTCTAATAATTTCATCATCAGATATAGATACATTCAGTTCCTCGCAACCATGATACCTTACAAATTCTTGTAAAATATGTTCTGATGTCGAAGAACTGTTTGCATTGTTTGTATTTAACAAGCTTTTGAAGTGCGAAAGCCAGTCCGAATGTGAAATGGTGTTAATCGTATTTGCTTTCGGTGCTTTAAATGGATGAGAGTTGAGTATTTTCCAGAATTTCTTTTGGTCTTTTCTATTTTTGATAAGCTCACACCGCTTTCTATTTCTGTGACGGATCTTTTTCTTTTTGCATACTAATTTAAAATTATCCCTATGTAACTTATATGAAGATAGGTCTTGTCTGCTATCAGTAAGCTTAAACTTCCGCAGGGATTTAATCTTCATCTTTTTATTTAACTGGCATTCCGAATCCCACCATTCTGGATTACTATAACTGTTAGTTCTTGAATTCAAACGGGAAATCATTTTGTCAGCAGATGAATAAAATACATGTAAAAAATCTTTTAATATGGGAGTAGCTAGTTGATCTGGGTCATATAAAGAGTGTTGATATAAGAAAAGAAAGCCGATATGAAAAGATAAACTAGCTCTCTTCGAGTATTTTTGCCTTTTGAATCAATGATTAAATTAGTGCCTGGTGCAGCTGTGGTATCGTGGGATAACGAGTATACATGTATAGAGTATCAGAGTGAACGGAAACTGAATACTCCCATTGGTCGACACACAGTTCTGTATCTTATCTTTCTGTCTTGTTTTATAATTTTCTATCTTTAAGTTCATGAACTTCTGTAGGGAATATTGAATGACTTTGTACCATAAAGGAGATTTTGTGAGCCCACTTCCCTAGAGCAACATAATTTTGTACAACATGCCGATATAAAGGCATGGACCATGCGATCTTCATACGACTTTCCAGATGTCCGTCGTGAGCGATTGTACTTTGAGACATGATGATAGTTCAGGAAATCGTCATTTTTTACCGCGTTGAATGTAGAGAACCGCAAATCCAGTTAGGGGAGATGAATATGGTTGTAAAATGATGTCTTTATTGAACTGTCTTTATTACATTATCAATAAACTATTAAAACGAGTTGACTCTATAGAGCGAAATACATGGGCATCTCATATTACAGACGCACATGCTCTTCACTTACATATTTGGATATGTTTGGATGCCTCATGCTGTTGGAAATGATGTGCGTTTATGAAGGGGTTTACTCAAAGATTGATAGACTGCTTTACATAGAAATGGTTTACAGATATAGAAAATACTCCCAAGGCATTATGCTATAGACATTTAAGACTGCCTTATATCCAGAACTTTATTTAAACGTAGATATGCCATATCTTCACAGGAATATCTTGTCTTATATCAGGTGCTTTAAACACAATCTAATGATTGAAAAGGGAAGGTACGTGGGAATAGACAAAATAATGCAATTTTAGCCATTATGCCAAAAACACAATGTTCAAGTTATTGAAGACGAATATCTTAAATGTATATTCTTCAAATGTAGCCATATGGAAATATGATTCAAATATTTTTTAAAAAAAAAGATTGAAATTGAACAAAAAGAACTATATATTCCAAAAGTTATAACGTTCCACATTGAAGCGATAGTTTAAGAGGTAGAACTCGTATAATGATCCTGCAGATAGAGGAGTGACAGAATGCAAATTTGGACACATCTGCTATCTTTATGACTAAGTGTACTTCCAAAACGCTTCGAAAATATATGAAGAGTAAAATAAACAACCTCTTGAGATACATTTTTATGCAACTTTGATTGATAAAGGAGGTAATTCGTGAACGAAGTAGTTCCGAATGAGTCATTCCTCTTTACGTCAGCATTGAACAAAACCATACGCACAGTCCATGGTACCGTTTTACTAAACAGCTTACGCTTAAGATTTGCGTAAGTCTAAGACAACAGTTCCTCTTATTTCAACATTGGGGGAAGCAATATTGAAAAGTAACACATCATTGGAATCGTCTCTTCGAGACGCTTCCAATGACGTGTCACATTGCACTATCATACTTTCCTTTAACGTACTATCCAAGTTTTGCACCTTTGATTTACGCACATATTTTCCTTTAGTTGTTTAGTAAAACGGCACCCTGGGCCTGTATAACAAATATGCGAATGATAGGTTTACTCATAAATGTGACGTCACAGCATCAGTGACAGTCCGTATAGAGATGACTCGTACGTTCAATGAGGTCCATGTCATTCAATTATTCCTGATGCCAAAAACGAACTAGAACAAATGCATGTTATGAGTGAAACTATATGGACACCCTTGAAGTTCCGGAGTAAAACTATTAAAGAAATCAATAGAGTCTGCAAAGTCTGTGTGGTACGTCCAAATTTTAACTTAATATCGGGAATTGAGGGCGACAGTGGTGAAGAGGAAGAGCGTAGGCCTGTTGTACCGAGGGTCCCGGGCTCGAATCCCCGTTAGGCGATGTGAATATTACCGGAATAACCCACGAATCGGCACGAGTACTGGTGCAGTTTCTAGGAAGCAGTTATCGATGGTGAATTTAATAAGCTTCAAGCTTCCGTCACATTTGATGTAAGATGAATAACTTTAAACTAAAACTGTTATGGCAAAAGAACAATTATTCGTCGTAAATAGGGATTTCTCCCTTGTCACATTTCAAGGGTTCAGTGCAATACTATAGTCACAAACATGAAGCCTTTACTATAGTATTGCACTGAACCATCGAATTGTTGTTCTTAACATTACAATGTATTACTGCATATTTTGAATTAGTACGTTCATTGTTTTGGCGGGTTGGGGGAAGGCTTCTTTCATTTGTCTGATTTAGAAGAATATCACAGCACTGTATACATGAGTTCCCGATGATAATCACAGCCAGAGAAGTAGACAGGGTTATGTGAAATGTGTACGTCTTTACAGCTGCGAATCACCGTGATTGAAATGATATTGCGAGTAATCGTGTTTAATCTATCACACACGTACGGTTTAATTGCGATCTTGTTAGACATATCATGGCTTCCCGTAACCCAATGTTAGATAATGTAGATAATGCGATCATTATTTCCACGAACGACGTTAGCCGGCGACAAGTGATTTGATTGGTTTGAATGGAGTTGTACGCATATTTCAACATGACCCATACCGCGGTCGGTGGTCAGTGCTCATTTTCATGAGTCTTGTATTTCGTCACCCACAATATTTTTTTTTATTTTAACGTAATCCCCCGCCCCCTCCCATACACATGACCATAAACACCATGTGATTAGAAACGATTTCATCGTGTCGAAAATAAAATTGGAAAGAATTTCCCGGGCCGGGTACCGTTTTACTAAACGAGTTACGAAAATATAATTGTAAAACATGGATAGTATCCTCAATGAAAATACAATATTGCAATGTGACACATCATTGGAAGCGTCTCGGAGAGACGAATCCATTGATGTGTTACCTTGCAATATTACTGAGCCCAATATTGATAAAGGACTTTTAGACTTACGCAAAACTTAAGCGTAAACTGTTTAGTAAAACGCTACCCTAGTCTCTTACTCGGAAAATATGTACTCCTAGTCGGCCTCGCTACCGAGAGAGCTTTTGAGGCGTGAATGATGACCCATAATGAACGACAAAAACCCGATGACGCTAAGTGGAAACCATGGTCAAATTAAACGTAATTTATCGCTGCTCTATATGAAACATAACACAAAACACAGACATTATTAAACCAAAGGACAGGTAGTATAAATATTTATGTCGCTCGCATGTGATCAAATATCATGGATTGTGGCTGATGATTAGACACTAGGTCATCGGGCTCGACAGGTAAACTGAAGTAAATTGACAGTCGACTAGTAAACATTCACACGACACGAGGGAGTGTAACCTGTTAGTACATCATCTACTTGTCGTCAACTGGACAGTCTATCCTAGTTTGTTTGATAAAGACCAAGAGTATGTCAAGTAAATCATAGAGGTGCTTCGTTACCAAGTGTAATGGTGTGTCACGTCGAAGATCGCTGCTATATATATACACTCACCATAAAACACCTTAATTGCTTAGCGTTAAAGATCGGAGAAATGGAGTCCGGCATTGAAAAGTGTTGAGCGTCTTTGAGACTGTTACGTTACCCTTTAGGGGTTGGGTAAATAATTGTTGTGAACGTTCAACAAGCCCCCCCTTGTATACATATTTACGTCATTTGTTCTTTTGTGATCAAATAAAACTTCATTGTCAGTCATAGACTATAAAGTAAATAGTGAAAATGCAATGTTTGGATAAATGTTTTGATATCTAACCTCACAAAGGAATGCTTTATCGCACGTGAAGACGGCTTAACCCCCCTCCCCCCACCCACCCACCCACCCCTCTAAAATGATAAAGAAATTAAGAGTGTGTCTACCAATTAGGCAACAGTAATTTAAACGATTGATTGGCATAAGACCCATTCCCCCTGAGCATTGATGCCCTAATGAAATGTGCTATTGTGGGCACGAACGGAAACATAAGGAAAACATTCGTTCCTCAGCTACAGCGGTATTAATTACGGTTTTATCTTATGATAGGGTCAAGCGTTAAATCCCAAAGTAAACCAACATGGGCTCACATTTCCTCTTTTTAATGTTCCCCGCTCTCGGACCGAATAAGAGTGTCGGTCTCCAGTGTCTGTGAATTGTAAGCTTGATGCCTGGTCATATGGTCTGCGTCATAGCAAACAACAAAAGAGCAACGATAGTAACAATTTCAATCTTTCTAACATGCAATTTTTGGATTAACATTAGGGATTTAAAAACTAGCAATACGGTTTATACAAATATGGCACAGATAAACAAGTATTTAACATATTTAAGCATGCTGAATGTTCAAGCATTCGAAAGATCTCCACACAAAAGAAAATAAAAAATCAGCCGATCTAACACAAATATGAAGACAAAAAAAGTAAATAGATCAAAAGATACCAAATACCAATTTCAAAAATTAAATACCTTACATGATTCTATTTCGTCATATAAAAGGACCACTAGTATTTGACCGATTGGGATATTACCTTTTAAAATAAATTGTCTTCTACTTATAAAGTGACAACATATATTTCTAAAGTAACATAAATCTGAATTGTTTGAAGCTCTTCAGCCCCGTACATAACAATACAGAATAGATATACATGTACAACATTTATATTGTAAACCGTTTAAACGGGATTTTCGAAAACAGCGATCTTATATAAAGAGGTGGTATTTTTAGTCACCATCGTGTCGTTGGTAAACGTTTCGCCGCAATTGCTATATGACGCAAGCGATGTGCGCGAGAATTTATAAACCTGCTTTCCCATAGAAGCACTTACAGCTGTGAAGGTTGGCTACACTTTATACAGCGAACACTCGTATTTCAGTAACTTAGAGGTTAAGAAATTTAAAAGAAGGAAAAATATTTCTCACAAAAGCTGGCAAAAGCTGACGAGCACAATAAAACAAGAGACGTTTATAAGACAGCATGCTCGACTATTCGATAATGTAGGAGAGGGGTATATGTCAGTAAAATATTATTTCTTTCTAGAATATGAAGGTACACACAATGATTCCTTATAATAGTTGTTGAGAAACGAACACCCACGCAAAACTTTTACCAATATTTTCTAAGTACAAGAGATCGCATGGTTTGCTTGAATTCAAAACAAGAGATATGAAACTTAGTCATGGACCTTACATATTGACACTGAACACATGTGTGGTGTATCAACACATATGTAGTAGTTCATGAGATACAAACTTACATGTTAAAATTAAACCAAGACTTTCTAAGTACAAACAGCCGCATAATTTACTTAAATCCAATACAAGAGATTTGAAACTTGGCCAGGGACCTTAAATTATGACCCTGAACACATGTGAGTATCAAACCATTTCATACAGTAGTTCATGAGATACAAAATTGCACACATAAACTTAACCAAGACTTTCTAAGTACAAAAAGCTGCATAATTTGCTTAACTTGAAAATTAGAGATATGAAACTTGGTCAGGGACTTAAAGTATGGCCCTTAAACACATGTGTAAAGTATCAACCCATTCCATACAGTAGTTAATGAGATACAAACTTGCATGTAAAAACTTAACCAAGTTGTGACGCCGACAGCGACGCCGATGCCGACGCCCGGGTGAGTAGTGTAGCTCTCCTTATTTTTCGAATAGTCGAGCTAATGATACTCTGATTCAACTTGGTTAAAACGGCTAAGATTTCATATTCGATCACGTCTGTCAGATATGTCTACTTTGATAGCTTGACCGAATACCAAGACAACGCCCTCTCTAAGCGACGCGGTCTATCTGAACGTTAATCGTGTAAGCGATGCACGATTGAGCTAATCAATCGAATAACCCCTGTGGATATTAAACACTGTCTTTGTCATTATCATTCTTTATCAGCCAAACAAGGGGATATATATATTGGCTCCTGTATGGGAAAACCGGGCAACAAGAGAGACGCAGATTACTAGGAACATATTCATCATTATAGAGATGTTGCATTGTTTTCTGTCTCTCTTTATGATATCTTTTTCCTTAGAACGACTGACGGGCGTTCGATGGTTCCATCCAGATAATTGCAAAAACTTATGGGACCTTCTTCCATTACCATAGAAACGGGTATCGAAATGAAAGTGATTTGTAGGAAGTATCGACATGACAACACAACTTTTCTAATGAATGGTTATGGTGAACATGCATCTCAATAATTCGTAAGTATAAACTTAAAGCGCCGCGTAATCTACCATTTTCGACATAGTCATCACGTATACAATGTATAAATATATTACAATTGACTTATTGCTTTTACAATTTAAGACTTAATGTACTCAGAAGACATATTGAAGCGTATGGAATTTCTAGCACCATGACAACAGGATTGTTTAGATTTCAGACAGTTTTATTACACGATTTGTAGCGCTGGCGACCTAAAGACTAGAAACTGGTTTGTGCCAAGTGTTAGCAACAGTTTACAATTAAAAGAACTCATAAAGACGATTGCTCTTCGCAACAATTGTAACGGCAGTCAATCTTTTTTAAGACGACCCTATTAAAAGACAACTGACAGGTTAATACTGACGAGGAATTGTGCATTTCAAAAGCTTCATTTAAATACTCGTACAACTTGACAACAGCTTTTAGAGAAGCAATACATTTGCAAAAATCTCAACATACTTTCTCGTGCAGCATAATACCACTATAAGTGTATTGGTGAATTGTTTAAGATGTGTGACATTCTAAAACAAAGTAACATTCAACGTCAATCCGATTTATTAGACAAAACTTGTACACTTTTTGATTGCTCCCAAATCTATTCTTATTATATTAATCTCCAAGTTTCAATATTTAACGAGTTTGGAGATAATCTTAGCTCAGTTCTCAATATTCTATTTAGTAAAAGCAAAAGATAAATAGTCTTCAAGTTCGAAATCCGATTTGATTTCCATATAAATAATCAGTTTGTTACTATTGTTGACGGAAAAAATTCCAATTTTGAATGGATTTGTCGATTACACGCTCACAAATGATCTTGGTTTGTCCATGAAGTCATTATGGCATAATCTGTCACAATCATAAGTAATTTCGCAACTTTGTTGGTCCATTTATTCTTGTTGCAGTTACCAAGACTGTGTTGGTAAACATATACAATAGAAACGTTTGTGAAGTTTTGTATTTCAACCAATACTTAATCATATGTTCAAGTTTATTAACGTATACATCAAGGGAACCTAACTAGTTAACAATAGACTGCGTCGTTAGAAGAACTATTTTCACGTTGATGATGAAGAGATAGCGTTGTTGTAAATCTGACAGCACAATAGATTGCGAGCAATTTCTCCTTTTTCCACAATGTTTTCCAGATGCCTCTGCAACAATCTGGTCCATATGACGTTATTGTTTGGTAATGGGTAAAGTATCCGGAGTCAAATAATAGTCCAGGCGGACTTGGGATAGCTCGAGGCCTCAGTACATGTTCTCTACTTTTTCGGCGTTTACAATACACTTACACATACGATGATTGATGGTTACAAGAGCAGGTCTGACGTGCTTGAATTGGACAAGGGCGTATCGGAATGTGCAGCCATGTTAAACGTCCTCATAGACGTGTTCGGTTCGGTGAGATCAAACCCTCTTAGTGCTCTAAGGATATGTTCCGAATGTTTGATAACAATGGATACCGTAATAAGGTATTTTATCTAGCCCTATATCTGATCGAAAGCTTGTAAGAGAGGCGTGGTAACCTAAGTTATATGGAATCGATTGTTACACATGTTATACTTTCTTACTACAAGGGATTTGGAAAAGGGTGATATCGCATCTATATGAAAGCTGGTATGTCTAACTGTGTTTTAAAATGGGGTTTAATACCATTTCGAAAGGTTTGCAGCGATATTTCAAATGTCTTGAACAGCTGGGCTTTCAAAAGGCACCCCTATTCCAACATTCCCGTTGTTAAAAGCCATTGGTTCCATCATTATTTTTTTTAAATTTTTATATTGAAGCACGTTTCAGCCTGGGTTTTTACACGCAACCTTTCAAATACAAGAAAACAACTCTTTCTGCACAACAATACAATGACACAACTCTACTTTTCAAACACTGGAAATTAGACCCTCTGTTAGGTATGG
>OX401407.1:16166169-16286169 GCA_947846245.1 Cerastoderma edule | reverse complement strand
TCCACGTCTTTCGCACCATTCTGCGTTCGCTATCGCTTATAAATGTGTTCGATACACCGCCGGTCGTGTTGGCTTTCGTCGCGTTCTTATACGCACTCACAGCTTGAATGGACGGCGAACACCCCATACCTACAGAGCGTTTAGCGAGCGTTCGCGGGAACAAACACATGCATGGTGTCATGCACGAACATTATATAGCGTGTATAACACATTGTATATCATTATTTGTCACATTGTCTTTCGATTTTAAATATTGTTTTCCGTCGGTTTTCAAGCTAATACGTTTTAGTTGTATTCCAAAAACAACGTCTCATAATGAACACATAATATTACACTCCCCTAAACATCCCAAATCAACATGCCCAGCTGCTACGAACGAAACTCAGCTTGCATGCTCATGGCTTGAGTTCTCTCCTGGTCCCGTAGAATGAGGATGACATCGACCAAACACGGTGAACAAACTGAGCTTAACAAACTCATTCCCCTCCATCACATTGTCAACAAACAATCCCCTCAATCACAGTGTCATTGGACGTTTGATGGTGTTTTCCTTTTCGCGACATCAAAGGTATGGCCGGTGGCAGATAGCGATTACTATCGACATTTTCTCGTTTCCCGATTCCTCTCAGTAATTGCCGATTGTGTTCCATCAGCCCTTATTTCACATTCCCTTGAGTCTGGTACATATACGTCAAAAGTAACGTATATATCAACATTATGGTTATATTGTGGTAGATTATCTCTTATTGAATGAATCCTCCTTTGTGTAAAAATATGGTCCATTCTCGTCTCAATTAAAGGTAAGTCACGCCATGTCGGGGAATATGATCAAGACAATGCACTTGAGTGATCTCTTTCCGATTTTTTTCATTGGCGTTTTCATAAGATGGAGTTTTTCACTTGATTTCTATAAAATAAAAAATAATTAAAAAAATAGTGACCATCTTTATGTTAAAGGGACAAATTGTGCTGTGAGTAACAGAATCGTAGAATTTTCGCTTCTAAATAAAAGACCGTTTTTTAACTTCTTTATTCTAAATTTGTCAAACTCTGGTGTTTTTCTTTTAAAAAAGTGAACTGGTCTTGCATGCCTTTCAGTGCTTTGATGACAAAGTCTTAACCATTTAGATTACTTCGTACGACGGAAATACGTTGTGCATGCACAGTCAACGTTTGTACAAGTAGAACCCACGTGATGACGGTATCTAAAGAATGACGGTATCTAAAGAATGACGGTATCTAAAGACATTGCTGTTTACCTACAATGTATTTGTAAATCAAATTTAGATCATTATTTACGAAATAACCCGTTTGAACAATTTACTATTTCTGAAACATAAATGTACTAAATCTCCACCAAATGATTATTAAGCGTAACACGCGTCTCGTTGATATAGTCGTATTCAAATTTATAGACATGTAATGTTGTTATATCCGAAGAACACATTTTAATTAAAAAAAAAATAAATCCTCAGTCTGTGATGTGCTGTTAATGGGTTACGTGTAGTTCACTTTGTTTCAACGCTTTTCAGGGTTGTCTGCAGCAGTTAAGTTTGTATTTCAAATCAATTAAATCGTGAAATAGCAGAGACAAATGCATCCTTATACTGTTAATGCACATTTATGATCTAATGACAGTGTACTCCAGTGTTGTCCGCATGAAGGGTTATAAATGTCTCTTATATCATAGGATAGGAATAGAATCACTATCGACATCAAATTCAATATTGTGATCCCACTTTAATCCAATATGTTCCAATGTTGTATACAGATACATTTTAAACGTCGTCAGTGGTATCAGCCGCAAAGGTTTTGTATGTCATTTATATGAAAAAATTGGTGAAGAATCGGTATTTCCATGAGAAATGTTGTTAGTATCACCATTTGATTTGATGATTTCCAAAATCGCCTAATGATCTCCTAAGTTTTTTTATACCGAGGAATGAACTAGACGAGAAAAAGTCTTGATCAATGGTTAAATGTGCTTGTTCAAAGATGTGAGACAATTTGGAAGTTAAATATCAATTACCTTACAACTGCACAACATCTGTACAGTTATATAATTCGCACTGAAGAATAGTCATTGGAAGCAGAATTATTTCTTTGTCCTCTAAAATGCGATGAATTAACATATATCTTTATCTAAAACCGTGACATCGCGTTTGAGATCTACCGTATATAAACTGTACATATTCAGATAAATTGACGCGTCCTGAATTAATTGTGGTTTCAATAGCAACTTTTAATCGTATATCAAACAACAATACAAAAACTGCATTGTCTCAACGTCATTTACTTTGACTTTCACTTTTTCTCTTCTGTCAACAAGCACCTTTAATGCTTTGATTGGATCTCATTTTGTTTCAACGTTTTTCAACTGCCATCTGCAGAAAGGATTTTCGTTTGTTGATAATAGGTTTACCGCCACCCAACAACTTTTCTGCTATGTTACAGTTTTCACATATTCAAACGACACCAACTCGAGAAACACGATTGATATCCTTCTTGTTAGATTGTGTGCTGTCATGATCTTATTTTGTTCCAATGTTATCTGCAGTAATGGCTTTCAAGGTCATGTATTTCGAAAAGTAGGAAAAGAAAAGTCAATTACATGACAAAGTGTTTTTGTAATCTCACTACGAGTCCATGTTTTCCGATGGCGTCTGCAGGAGGTTCTTACTCGCTACTAACATGTTGACTGGACCAATGAGGCCTTGTGATCTCATTTTGTACAAACGCTTTAGTTGTTGTTGTTCTTTCCAAATCGTTCGCAGCATACTGTATTTTACGCCATTTATTTCGAGGAATAATCTCCATTAACACGTAATTGGAATGTTGTGAGAGAGGTGCGTGCCTTGCACGATTGGCTTTTTGTTCCCGGCACGAATCGATAACTTTACAATATATGGTCATTACCACTCATTCACGTCCGGGTACCAAACAAACGCATCTTAGTGTATGTACGTAAAGCACTGACACGATTGGCTTTTTGTTCCTGGCACGAATCGATAACTTTACAATATATGGTCATTACCACTCTTTCGCGACCGGGTACCAAATAAACGCACCTTAGTGTATTTACTTGAAGCAACGTTCAGGATCAGCCTGGGTGAAAAGTGCTGGTTGATCCTGCACGTGACTTTACGCCTCTGAAGAAGGGGCTTAGAGAATGTGTATTCGAGGATAAAAGCGCTAATTGAAATGTTAAATTGGGGCTTAAAGTCGTTTTTAACAGTATTTCAACCATATATCGTCGATTTACACACCTGTCCATGCTCCTGTTGCTTCCTCACAAGAACTACATATCATCCCTCCCAAGTCCGTTTTCAAACACAAATATATCCGAACATGGCGAGAGTCAAAAAGCAATGTCGCACAGAATTCTTTTAACGCCGTAAAACAATATTGACAGAGGCGGGGTATCGAGCCAAAAGTAATAAAATCGTGTCCCAAGAGTATTTCAATGGCATTATAAGATGCATTGGGTACATAGCTCCAAATGCCTTTTTTACCGTTGTCGGCCAATTCGTGTCTTTAGTACACGATAAAGATCAATTGCCAGTGGGTGATTGCGTGACGGTTTTAAAGCACTTTATATTTCGCGACAATCGGAACTACTCGGGTATTTTCAAGGCTGAGAATTTTGTGTTTTCATTGGATAAACCCGATGAGTTCAGATTGGATTCGCCACACAGCAATCAGATACACAAACACTCAACGGTCAGGCTGTGAGACTTGTACCGTGGTTGTGCGAATGGACAGTCCAGGTAAAAAACACCTCATAACATATATCAGGATATAATTCATTCCATTTTCCGCAAATATCCGATGCACTTAAAAAGAGTTTAACTGAACTTATGTTTATCAAAAAATGAAGCCCACGTTGGGGTTAGTACATTGGGGGCAATTTCAAGACTTAAAACCATTGTGACAAAACGATGACTTTTTTACAATATGCAATTATATTTTGTTTGTAATGGTTTCAACTAAACTTCATTCAGAAAAGTGTACTTTTCTTACTTTTTTGCTGTCTGTTTTTGCTCTCAGTTTTAAATCAATCAAGATATCCATATTTTAGAATGGGATAATGAACGTGCTGCGATGTGGTTTATTCGTTCATCACAACTAATCAACTTTGTGAGTTTGAACTTTGCTTTATTTTACCTTGATTGTGAAACAGGTTCTTGCACCTAATACATTTATCAGTCCCTCTCGATTTTTATTCATGGATGTTGTAACCAGTATTCACGTCGAATAAAAGTCGCAAGGTGGACCCCACTTATCGTAGTCAATGATGTTTATGTAGAAAGCAACTCGGTGGAATATATTTAACAACTTGCAATACTGTTAAAAAGTAACAGGAGTATAGCCAGATGCACTGACCATCGTGTTTTGACTGTTACCCTGTTAAAGCTAAAAGTGGCTAAGAACCCAATTGCAACTAAATGGTGCACCATGTGAATGGTTTATGTGGGGGATTGCAGATTAAACGCCGATTAATTGGCTGAACATGAGGCCAAACACGGCTTAATTGATCTTTGATGAATGAATGAATGGTGTTTTAAGGCGCATCGACAGTTAAGGTCATTTAGGCATAGTTCTATAAGGAGCACTTCCTATCGGAATACTACAATGGTGCAGTGAGACTGTTCGCTTCATTAGGCGATGTTTGTGGAATACTTAAGAGCATACAGAACAGCCTCATTAACGTATAGGGCTTGGAATACAGGGGCACGGTGGTAAATCAAAACGGCTTCTATGCTTATAATCGAGCGTTGCATTGCTTCTATACGTACCGATAAATCGTTTTGCCATGTGATGACGGGTGTGTTTATTTCTTTAATATCTAAGCAGATACGACAAAGTTTCTTGTTTTAAATATCTCACGGAACATGTTATATATTTGTTCATTGATATAAACTGACATTTGCGTTCGACATGTTCCGGTATTCAAAAACAAACCAAAAATGCAGAAATAAGTGAAAACACTTCAAAGTTGATTTAAAGGACAGTATTTCAATCATATCTAAAGGTATCAAACTCTTATTGACATTGTTTTGGCAATTTTAACGCACATTAACTGATACTTCTCAATAATTTCGGTTTTTAAATTTTGATAAGCCGTGCGCATGGTAAAAAAAGAGATATTTCAATGCAACGGATAATATACGTACACGGAACCGGCTAATTAACGATGTAAACGGACAATTTTATATAACCCGTTTCTGATCATTCATTAAGTTGAAAAACATGATTTTTTTTCATAAGAATAGTTTCGAAATTTTTTATTCAAATTAAAATTTTGATACATTGATTTTCACTTTGTGTCTAAAATATGCATCAAGATGTTACTTTTTATATATCAAGTTATTTCACTTGAAATTAGCTAGTTATTAAATTCATTGAACTCATGAAAGTAGGTTTGTTTTTTATAAGACTCTATGATTTGCATTCGCATTATCATTACAAATAGTTTCATCAAGAAATATTAGACACATAGACGAGGCTATTGTATTTTATGTTTTACTTCCTTGGAAGAGAATCAAGCCCAAAGCGACGAGGGACCATTATTAAAAGTTTGCGACATTAATACCTCGACCACAGAGGCCATTCAGAGTTATCTTGTCCGTGACTATATGTACTGCCTTTTCTTGTTTGTAATAACAAAGTACAAAACAGCATGTATGCTTTTGAAACACAATGCGTACGACATTAGATAATTTTCCGTGTTAATACTTCGTTCATAATTTAACATTTAGCCTTTCGTGTCAACAGATTTAAATAATTCATTGGTATGATCAACATAAATTTGGACGAAACAGAAATGGCCATGACAAACTCGAACAAAGCGATGGTGGACAAGACAATGCCAGTAAGAACAAACCCGAGCGATACATCGTTGGAAAAGACATTAACAATGGAAAGTAGAAACAAACATGGGCGAGACGATATTGAACACTTTAGTGGAAGGACCGCTTGTAAAGACTTCAATGGGCAGTAATTATCGTGGGGGATGAACATGGGTGGGTAGCATCTATTCGTCTCTCCTTTTGTTGATATAACCAAAGAGAGGCCGTCTTCGTTTTAACGTATAAAACAAAAGAATGAGGGTTCATATAGAAGTCAGTGCTATCTGTTCGTACATTAGCCGGTGCCAAAAATTAATGCATTATAGACTATTCATACATTATCCGTAGCCAACCCCGTTGAGGATGTTTATATATTTCTTTATTTTTCTGATGAACCATTTTCTCTTTCGTTTCAACCTACAGAATAAAATGAGAATGAGGGTTTATATAGAAACTGGTGTCATCTGTTTGTACATTAGCCGGTGCCAAAAATTACAGTTTTATATGCTATTCGTATATTATCCGTAGCCACCCCCGTTGAGGATTTTATATATTTCTTTTATTAACAGACATTAGATATGACAAAAAAACGTGACATACATGGATCTTTATTTTTCTGATGAATTTCATTTCGGAAAAGAACATAATCTCTTATAAATCAGACAAAAGACCGTATTTCATCAAAGTGTTTACAATGAGGACTCTCATGAGGCCAACTTGTTTTCTTTAGTGCGGATTAAATAAAATGTTATGTGACAAGACAAAATAGAAACGTTATACAAAATAGTTCATATTGTTCTGTGATACTCGTCATTTTAATAAATTATTTCTCTTTCTCTTTATATTTTTCTTTTTCCCGGTCAATCTTAGTCCGAATGATCCAGACGTAGATATTTCACGCAGTTTCAGCTTGGATCATCCGAGTTACGATGTACTTCGAATTTACCAATAATTGCTGTTAAGACAAAAATATATTCATTTGGCGAGATTCGAACTCACAACCCCTGCTATATGAGAGCAGTGCTTAACCTCTGCGCTATTCTGGCAGATACATGTATAGTAAGTAATTTATGTATAAGATTTAGATGGATTTGGAATTAACCAATTTTTTATGTCAGGAAAAAGAAACATTTTTATTTGGCGAGACTCGAACTCACAACCCCTGCTATATGAGAGCAGTGCTTGACCTCTGCGCTATTCTGGCAGATACTTTTATCTTAAGTAATTTAAGTATAAGAAGAAGATGTATTTGGAATTAACCAATATTTTGCGGTCAGGAAAAAACATTTTCATTTGGCGAGAATCGAACTCACATCCCCTGCTATACGAGAGCAGTGCTTAACCTCTGCGCTATTCTGGCAGACATTAATATCTACAATAACTAATGTATAAGAATTATATACATTTGATAGAAAGCAATGATCATTTTCCGATAAAAAGCAATACCAGGAAGCACTCAATTAATTACCGTAAGGATAAATTGGAATTAATATTGTGTCTTTCCAACAATAATAATTTCACGGTTGCAGGTTGTAAAATATTTATACATGAAATAGTTAAGAATACTTTACTTGTGCATAATACATTGCATGTAATCTAGAAAAAGAGCTTCAAATTAATGTTTTTGAACACGAATAAATGTCCATGCATCTTTGTATATGACCACGATATATTTTGGACAATATTTGGAAGCTGACGCGAGGAAGAGATGCATCACGTTTGCAGCAGACGATATTTGATAATCATAATAAAAATCGCCAGAACAATATTCATTGATTTTATCTTGGCTTTTTTACCTTGTTTGAAATCAATACATTTCTCACTAGGACCAATTGGTAAAGAATTTTTACATACATCGTTGCTTTCAATTGTACAGAAAGCTAAAAGATGCTTGTTCACAGATGTTTGGGAATTTGTTTACTAACAAATTGACTGTACGCTTCCTGTATGTATTATTATTTCAATAATTGTATACCAAGCAATACAATTTATTTTAACTTTCTGAATTTCTCTTCAGTGAACAATCACCTTTAATCATACTAGTGTACGTTGAAAGCCTGTCAGTGTATCTCAGATGTTGAGTACTGCTTTTACAAAGCAATGTTTGAGGGTTATCACTGCTTGTCAGCCTTCAATACTGTGTTGGATTATATATAGTCGGTAGAGTAAAGAATGCTTCATGTGTTTCCTTGGTCATGGTCGAAAAAGACATTGGTCCTCAGGTTGTGGCTCATGAATATCAGGATCAGAATACGATTCAAGTGTGAATTAATAAACAAACAAACCCATAGTACGTAATAATGAATTTATTTAATTGTTTTGGGCAATCATTTGACAAGCAACAAATCGCAAAAACATAATATCATGGATGTGTTTACGACAGTTTAATTGGACAAAACATATCTTGAAATAAGGAGGAAACACATCTACAATTTCTGGGGCATTTACTAAAATAAACATTACAAGAGATTAAAAAAACGGAGATGGTGTAACAAGTAATGATGGATTTCATGATAAAGTGACGATAGTATAGGTTTATTCATTTGATAATTTAACAGCATAGTAAAAGCCTCCATAAACAAAGCACATACTGAAAACAAAGCATCTTTCAGAAAAAAGAGGCTGCATGATACCTTATCTTGTTATGATCATAGTTCGAAGTAAATGAATAAAATCGATTTATTACCTCTCTTTCTAAAAGCATAAATGTATCGATAGTATAAGAATATTTCTTCGATTATGAACGCTTCTTTTGAAGTATTATTTAAAGCAAAAAAAAAACGAAGTAAAAATGAATATAAAGCATCTTTAAAACAAAAAGAGTCTGCAGTTTCCCTAATCTGAATAAGCAACAGATGAACACAATTTATATGTAGAGGACCTTAACATATATAAAAGAAATAAGCAATACATTGAAACACATGAAAATTGATAAATGTCCAGGATGTGATGGGCTTTCGTCGAATTTTTATAAAGTTTTCTGGTCCAAGAAAAGACATTTGTTTTTAGAGCTAAACATAATATTATGGATGTGTTTACGACAGCTTAATAAGCTATTACTGAAAATGTTTGGAAAAATGTTAAGTACTAAACAGATAACATACTACTATTGTGGTAGTAAATAAGTGTAGTACGTCTTTGTAAAGCTAAGGATACATATTTACCCAAAGTATGCATATCCTTTGAGCTTTTAGTATTCAAATTGAGATCTCTTTTTGTGAAAATACAAAGTGTGCTCAGAACAGCGTTACTTGATACATCAGAATACCATTTTTAATAAAAATTATCGATTACCCTTTGTTTGAATTCCAATAAAAACATTTTTCTGTCGACAACATTACTGTGTCAAAAACTTAGAAAAAGCCATACTCATTTTACAGTTGTTTTACATTATGAATCCAACCTTTATTACCCTTTAAATATATCTCATGTGCATTCCTAAATACGGTCTGCAATATAATATCATCCGTTTGTGATAACATAAGCCAATATTTGATAATTTGAACATATCTATTTATATATAATGGGTATCGCCAAAGTTCGCCATATACTGCTGCAATGCAATCATTGCTTTTTACCCCTAAGATCCATTTACAGAACTTACCATTTCTCATCTTCAAATGTACAACCCCTTTTTATAAGTACTACTATCTCAGTTTCTGTATTAACTCCCAGCCCCCGGCTTGTGCAGTATTGGCATAATTTATCAAGACTTAAGTTTTGGACAATCCGCTCTTGTGGATGCTATAAAAATGTCTATGGTAGATTTATGTATTGGTTTTGAATTCATCTATAACTGATTGTGGATAATCTAAAGATGAAGAATTTTCTAACATTGAAGTAAATAAATTAACAGATGAACACAATTTATATGTAGAGAGGACCTTAACATATGAAGAAATAACCAATACATTGAAACGCATGAAAATTGATAAAAGTCCATGATGTGATGGGCTTTCGTCGAATTTTTATAAAGTTTTCTGGTCCAAGAAAGGACATTTTGTTGTTGGAGCTAAACATAATATTATCGATGTGTTTACGACAGCTTAATAAACTATTACTGAAAATGTTTGGAAAAATGTTAAGTACTAAACAGATAACATACTACTATTGTCGTACTAAATAAGTTAATTACGTCTTTGTAAAGCTAAGGATACATAGTTACCCAAATTATGCATATCCTTTGAGTTTTCAGTATTCAATAATTCTATGAATTTGTTCATGTTATGACGTGAAAAATAATAATGCTTAATGTATTTTGATCTCAAATAATTATTTTATATTGATTGTGCAGTACAAATGAACCAGTATAATTGAGAGCTATTCCTAAAGAATCAAAATTGTCGGTTATTTCTATTTTATTATTGTTGTAATACCATTTCTAATCTTCAAATGTACAACCCCTTTTTCTAAGTAAAACTATTTCAGGTTTTTCTGTATTTTCTCCCAGCCCCCAGTTTGTGCAGTATTGGCATAATGTATCAAGACTCAACTTTAGGACAATCCGCTCTTGTGGATGTTATAAAAATGTCTATGGTAGATTTATGTATTGGTTTTTAATTGATCGTGGATAATCTAAAGATGGTATCTTACAATTGCCTAGGTTTGAATAAGAATAAAAAAGAATTAACTTGTTCATACTGTTAAAAGAAAAAATGCAGACATTGTATGCTTACAAGAAACACATTATCGAGAGTATGGAAAAAACAAATTACTCTGAATGGGTTGGCAAATGTTACTTTAGCCATGGTCAAGCTAACGCAATGGGGGTCTTGATATTTAAGTAAATAGTATTGTCAATGACACAAATGGGAGATTTATCATTTTACATATGTTCTGCGATACTAGTTTTCTTCTGGTTACTTTATATGCACCTAACGGGTGATAATCCAAACTTTTTTATTGAGATGTTTAATACCATAGACACTTTGTCTAATAAACGTTTTATCATATGCAGAGATTTCAATCTAGTACTTAATCCTGTAGAGGTTTATAACAATTACAAAAGCTTAAGCCATAATATGGCGAAAAAACTACACAATATTTCTGTAACTTAGAGAAACAAGCGCCATAAACAAATCAATGCCTTTCATAGAGAAGGACAATGGAACATATATTTATAACCAAACCGACATTTTAAATGAAAATAAAAACTACTATGAAAAATTATATGATAAAAAGCATAAAAATACAACTTTCAATTTAGATGAAGAATTTTCTTACATTGAAGTAAATGAATTAACAGATGAACACAATTTATATGTAGAGAGGACCTTAACATATGAAGGAATAACCAATACATTGAAACACATGAAAATTGATAAAAGCCCATGATGTGATGGGCTTTCGAATTTTTATAAAGTTTTCTGGTCCAAGAAAGGACATTTTGTTGTTAGAGCTAAACATAATATTATGGATGTGTTTACGACAGCTTAATAAACTATTACTGAAAAAGTTTGGAAAAATGTTAAGTACTAAACAGATAACATACTACTATCGTGGTACTACATGTAAATAAGTTAATTACGTCTTCGTAAAGCTAAGGATACATAGTTACCCAAATTATGCATATCCTTTGAGTTTTCAGTATTCAATAATTCTATGAATTTGTTCATGTTATGATGTGAAAAGTAATAATGCTTAATGTATTTTGATCTCAAATAATTATTTTAAATATTGATTGTGCAGTACAAAAGAACCAGTATAATTGAGTGCTATTCCTAAATAATCAAAATTGTCGGTTATTTATATTTTATTATTGTTGTAATACCATTTCTTACCTTCAAATGTACAACCCCTTTTTTAAGTACCACTATCTCAGGTTTTTCTGTATTTACTCCCAGCCCCCAGTTTATGCAGTATTGGCATAATTTATCAAGACTCAAGTTTAGGACAATCCGCTCTTGTGGATGTTATAAAAATGTCTATGGTAGATTTATGTATTGGTTTTGAACTCATTTATAATTGATCGTGGATGATCTAAAGATGGTAGCTTACAATTGCCTAGGTTTGAATAAGAATAAAAAAGAATTAACTTGTTCACAGTGTTAAAAGAAAAAATGCAGACATTGTATGCTTACAAAAATCACATTATCGAGAGTATGGAAAAAACATTTTACTCTGAATGGGTTGGCAAATGTTACTTTAGCCATGGTCAAGCTAAGGCAAAGGGGGTCTTGATATTTAAGTAAATAGTATTGTCAATGACACAAATGGGAGATTTGTCATTTTACATATGTTCTGCGATACTAGTTTTCTTCTGGTTACTTTATATGCACCTAACGGGTGATGATCCAAACATTTTCATTGAGATGTTTAATACCATAGACACTTTGTCTAATAAACGTTTTATCATATGCAGAGATTTCAATCTAGTACTTAATCCTGTAGAAGATTATAACAATTACAAAAGCTTAAGCCATAATATTGCGAAAAAACTACACAATATTTCTGTAACTTAGAGAAACAAGCGCCATAAAAAAATCAATGCCTTTCATAGAGAAGGACAATGGAATATATATTTATAACCAAACCGACATTTTAAATGAAACTAAAAACTACTATGGACATTTATATGATACAAAAAATTTAGATACAACTTTCAATTGAGATGAAGAATTTTCTAACATTGAAGTAAATGAATTAACAGATGAACACAATTTATATGTAGAGAGGATCTTAACATATGAAAAAATAACCAATACATTGAAACACATGAACATTGATAAAAGTCCATGGTGTGATGGGCTTTCGTCGATTTTTTATAAAGTTTTCTGGTCCAAAAAAGGACATTTTGTTGTTAGAGCTAAACATAATATTATCGATGTGTTTACGACAGCTTAATAAACTATTACTGAAAATGTTTGGAAAAATGTAAGTACTAAACAGATAACATACTACTATTGTGGTACCAAATAAGTTAATTACGTCTTTGTAAAGCTAAGGATACATAGTTACCCAAATTATGCATATCCTTCGAGTTTTTAGTATTCAAATTGAGATCTCTGTTTGTGAAAATACAAAGTTTGCTTAGAACAGCGTTACTTGACATCAGAATACCATTTTTATAAAAATAATCGATTACCCTTTGTTTGAATTCCAATAAATACATTTTTCTGTCGACAACATTACTGTATCAAAAACGTAGGAGAAGCCATACTCATTTAACAGTTGTTTTACATTATAAATCTAACCTTTATTACCCTTTAAATATATCTCACGTGCATTCCTAAATACGGTCTGCAATATAATATCATCCGTTTGTGATAACATAAGCCAATATTTGATAATTTGAACATATCTATTTATACATAATGGGTATCGCCAAAGTTCGCCATATACTGCTGCAATGCAAGCATTGCTTTTTACCCCTAACATCCATTTTCAGAACTTAAGGTGAACTTGCTCAAGATATTTAGCTTTATAGAAACCCCATATAGGGCTCGCATAGTTCAAAATAGACACCACAAATGAATCAAACAATTTTAAAGAAGTGTCTGGTAATACTTGGTGTAGTTTAATATTGTTGTACAGAATACATAATATAAATCGCCCTTAAAGCTTTACCTTTTAAATATTGATTGTTCAGTACAAATGAACCAGTATAATTGAGTGCTATTCCTAAATCATCAAAATTGTCGGTTTTTTCTATTTCGTCATTGTTGTAATACCATTTCTCATCTTCAAATGTACAACCCCTTTTTATAAGTACTACTATCTCAGTTTCTGTATTTACTCCCAGCCCCCAGTTTGTGCAAAATTGGCATAATTTATCAAGACTCAAGTCCAAGAAAGGACATTTTGTTGTTAGAGCTAAACATAATATTATGGATGTGTTTAAGACAGCTTAATAAACTATTACTGAAAATGTTTGGAAAAATGTACTAAACAGATAACATACTACTATTGTCGTACTAAATAAGTTAATTACGTCTTTGTAAAGCTATGGGTACATAGTTACCCAAATTATGCATATCCTTTGAGTTTTCAGTATTCAATTATTCTATGAATTTGTTTATGTTATGACGTGAAAAATAATAATGCTTAATGTATTTTGATCTCAAATAATTGTTTTAAATGTTGATTGTGCAGTACAAAAGAACCAGCATAATTGAGTGCTATTCCTAAATAATCAAAATTGTCGGTTATTTCTATTTCATCATTGTTGTAATACCATTTCTCATCTTCAAACCAACCCCTTTTTCTAAGTACCACTATCTCAGTATTTTCTGTATTTACTCTCAGCCCCCAGTTTGTGCAGTATTGGCATAATTTATCAAGACTCAAGTTTTGGACAATCCGCTCTTGTGGATGTTTATAAAAATGTCTATGGTAGATTTATGTATTGGTTTTGAACTAATTTATAACTGATCGTGGATAATCTAAAGATAGTATCTTACAATTGCCTAGATTTAAATAAGAATAAAAAAGATATGACGTAACTGAATAAGATTTAAAAATGGAATTGTTCAAAACAATATTTTTATAACATGTACACAACAAATTTGTTATAACCTTAAAGTAAATGAATAAGCCTTAAAAATGGAATTGTTCAAACAAATTGTTATAACGTGTACACAACAAATTCGTTATAACTGTAAAGTAAATAAATAAGCCTTAAAAATGGAATTGTTCAAACAATTTGTTATAACGTGTACACAACAAATTCGTTATAACTGTAAAGTAACTGAATAAGACTTAAAAATGTAATTGTTCAAAACAATATTTCATAACGTGTACACAACAAATTTGCTATAACTGTAAAAGTAACTGAATAAGATTTAAAAATGGAAATTTTCAAAAATAATATTTTATAACGTGTAAACAACAAATTCGTTATAACTTTAAAGTAAATGAATAAGACTTAAAAATGGAATTGTTCAAAATAATATTTTTTAATGGGTACACAACAAATTCGTTATAACTGGAAAGTAACTGAATAAGACTTAAAAATGGAATTGTTCAAAACAATATTTTATTACGTGTACACAACAAATTCGTTATAACTGTAAAGTATCTGAATAAGACTTAAAAATGGAATTGTTCAAATTAATATTTTATAACGTGTACACAACAAATTCGTTATAACTGTAAAGTAACTGAATAAGACTTAAAAATGGAATTGACCAAAACAATATTTTATAACGTGTACTCAACAAATTCGTTATAACTGTAAAAGTAACTAAATAAGAATTAAAAATGGAATTGTTCAAAACAGTGTTTAAATAATGGTTTAACGTATAAAAAGAATGATTTTTATCATGACGGACACCTTATACAAAGCCCATTATTCATACCAATTAAGGTGAATAATCATTAAGATCGACCGTCTAAATGCGTAGCACACTGATTGAGTATTAACATTTACAATCATTTTAATACTACAACAATTAAAGACTGTTAAAAACTTTTCTTTAACAAAGAAACCTTAGCAATTACTATATCAAAAATATTCAGCATCTTTAATAATTGATTAAGTAACATGATATTTGTTGTAAACGTATGCGAACTGTCTCGCCGAGGAGAAAACCCAGAGTCTGGGAAACCTCTGTCCGTTTGTCAGTGTCAGATCGCGTGATATGTCGGACCTCATTACGTTTGATGAACAACAAATAAACACGTTGGAAACGCATTTAGTAATCGAACGAACTACTAATCTGTATCTTAAAGTTAACTTCTATTCCATCAATTCAATCTTGTTACATTCTATTCCATCGATTCAATCTAAAGTAAAATCAGGTATGACTAACTTGTAAAGCAAAAGCTCACCTAACACAAACACACACACACACACACACACAGTGGTGTTTATTAAATGTCTGATGACTAATATCACGGAGAAGGTACCTCGATCAAAGTTATTAAATCGTGGTTTCCAGTCTAACACAACCGCTGGATTTGAGTCGAACGCTGCATGTCTGTTCATGAGTCTGGTTTCCGAGGTGTAGCTTGATCTTTTGCCAAGTCGAGTCATTTTTCTGAAATAAACAAAACGGATAATAAATATCCAATAAAACATTTATTTGGCAAAAAATGCATTTCTTTAAATCATCTTTAATATATGTTAACTGTACCGATGCTAGTCCCTGTAAAAGTGGTGTGACATTTAAAGTATTACACAGACGCTTTAAAGTATATTGGTAAAAGATAACAGGTCTGGCAAAACAATGATTTCACGAAAAGTCAAGTTATACTCACCATAGAGCAATTGTATGTTTAGCTTATCAGTCCATGCGTTGCTGGTACCACCGTTTCGACTTCGCCATTCAGTCTTCGCCATTCAGTCTTTGCCATTCAGTCTTCGCCATTGAGTTTTCGCCATTCAGTCTTCGCATCAAAACTATGTTCACATACCATCGGTCATCCGTAGATGCACTGGGTTGCAATTGTTCATGAAGCGTTGAAATCTCTGCATACACAGGATTATCTGAAACAAAAAGAGATACTAAGAATAATCCATGTATTGGTAGATATTACTTTTGAATACGAAAGTATATTGAAATGATATTAACAAATTACAAAACAATAACAATATTTTACTATTTTGTTACAGACGACTCTGGAAAACACTGTTGAAAAATGAGTAATTGCTCATAACGAGTAATTTCACCTTTTCCCACAATGTTTTCTAATATATAAGTAGAGGGTAGAAAAAGTGGCATTGGGTACTTGGTTAAACAGTATCAACGTCATACGAATTCGTATCAAATCTATGTTCACATACCATCGGTCATCCGTAGATGCACTGGGCTGCAATTGTCCATGAAGCGTTGAAATCTCTGCAAAGAAAGGGTGCTCTGAAACAAAAAGATATCTGGTAGATCATACTGCTAAAGATGCGAAAATATATTCAAATTGGCTGAAGTGTTGAAATCTCTGCACAGGAAGGGTTCCTCTGAAATATATTCAAAATGGCTGTAGTTAAATAATGATCGTGTGGCTACTGAAAGGAGAAAGCAAAATGATAAGAGTAAAACATCTATGAACAGATACCATGAACTCTAAGCTTACCAACAAATAGTACTCTTATCACAATTTTAAAAGGGGCGGTGTACTATTTTATGGTAAGCGTTTTGAAAGGGACAATCTATATCTATAAGTGTGTGAAGTTAAATCGTGATCAGGTGGCTGCTGAAAGGAGAAAGCAAATTGATTTGAGTAAAACATCTATGAACATATACCTTAAACTCTAAGCTTACCAACAAATAGTACTCTTATCACAAATTTAAAAGGGGCGGTGTACTATTCTGTTGTAAGCGTTTTAAAAGGGACTACCTTTATTTCAGACAAATCTTATCATAAGTTTAAAAGGGACGGAGTGTGTGTGTGTACTTTTAAAAATCAAAATGTGTGTAATGTTATTTTAAGTTTTGTTCATTTTTAAAAGGGGTAGTATATATAGGGAGGGTGCGAGTTAAAGAAAAAAGATGCAGTGTGTTTAGAAGGGCCGTTTGGTATATTCAAAAATGACTGTGAAATATTAGACAGGGCACAACATACAAAAGTTAAAAAACAAGACAGTGTTAAATGTACAAAGAATACCAGTGGAGACTAGAAAAGAAAGGAGAAGATAAAGAAATACAATGTAAACAACTATACAATCACGCTACAAACTATATACAATACAATATATTACAATATATACAATAAACCTAAACATAACGTTGCAAATCGAAAATGAAAAAAAAAAATACTTAACTTATCTACGGTGGGCTCCAAATCACGGCACATGTAGGCCTATCGCTGCTAAAATATAAAGATAAACAAATGCGAACGTCATATACTTTGTTTGATTTGCTGGTAAATAAGCTACTAATCTATATGAAAAGAAATATGAATATAGAAATATGGAAAGAATCGAAACATGGAAAGAATCGAAACATATCTTGGGTCGTCATTGTATGCAATTGGATGCCACCAGTCATCTAGCTCCGACCTACTTCGTAATAATCTGTAATAAACAGCAATGCTGAAGACTCGAACCAAATAACGTTAAACAAAGTATACACAACTTACAGAATTTATTGGTAAATACGGCTGAGGATTACGAAAGTATCTTGAAATAATATATTAACCCATTACAAAACAAAAACAACAAATTTACCGCTTTGTTGCAGACGACGCTGGAAATAACACTGTGGGATAAGGAGAAATTGCTCACAACGAGCAATTTCCCCTTTCCCCACAATGTTTTCTACTACATCAGTAGACAGAAGAAAATTGGCGTTTGGTAAAAGTATACACATCTTACAGAATGACATTGGTGGAAAATTAAAACCAGACAAAATAACGAATTACCTTTTCGTATTAGAAATCCAAATTAAGAGACGTATTTTCAAACATACGTCCTTTTCTAGCTGTGGCTAAAGTCGTTTGGCGAAGATCTCCAAAACACCCAGCTTTTATAAGGTGAAATTACATAATTACTGAAATTACTGAACACAAAAGTCTCAATTTTGGCCAACAGAAATATCGTGAAATATCGTGAGTTCATGTAACCACGCCATTCAGCACGGGTAATCCGTTAATTATATGGCGAGCGTGTTGCAACACTTATCCTTGAACGACACTCATGCGCTTTGTGGCCTTCCAGATTACTTCATGGTAGAGTCGTTTTATATTAACCTCTTGCCTCAAACGGTAATCCCAAATTCTAAGTAAAATAAATGCGATGGAAAGCAAAGGAAATCAAAGCTTGCAACTGAATATTGTTCTTTTCTTCGAATTTTATTTCCCGAAATAATGGTTTGGATAAAAGAAGAGATCAACCAATTTTTAACAAGCCTCAATTTAAAGTTCATTGTTTGGCTGTCTTTTTATCATAATTTCCTTCTATCAAGAAGGAGCATTCGTGGATTGTTTCTTCTTACTGCAGGTTCGTTATACAGTGACAATTTGTCCTAATGAGCAAAACAAATTACAAATCTACCCGCCTTTCATATTTATCCATAACGCGATATGTGTACATCGCACACAAAAGGCCTCTATTTTCGTAACGGAAATATCACGGGTTCCTGTAACCTCGCTATTGAGCACGTGTAATCCGATAATTACGTGGCGAGCGAGTTGCGAAATTGCAACAATTACCCGTGCAAGGCACACATTCCTTTTGCGGCCTTAGATATTACTTCATGGTATTTACCATTACCCCATATGGTAAGCGGGTAGAATTGTTGAATTACTCTCAGTACACTGACAGTTTGTCCTAATGAGCAATACTGAGTTACCCTTTAGTTTCACAATCACAACAGAAAGTTTTTGATGTGCAAACAAACATCATTTGTTACATTGCTTTTGTAAAGAAAAAAGTCACAATACGTTCAATTTGGATAATCCAAGGAAGAATCATGAATGACCAATGTATTTTGTATAATTATCGCAAAGTACCTTCAGTTTTTAACGATATAGCCCTTTTCCAGCAAACGAACCAACATCCCAAGTCGCAAAGCTATCCCAGTTACCTAGAGTACCATAGTTGAAAGCTATTACTACCATTATTTATCCGTTCATTTTATATGATCGCCATGTCCCTTTTCACTCGAGGCGATACTCTCTAAGCTCAGCCCACGGTGCGAAGAAAATATATATGAGCTGTTGAACTAAGTGCTTTCATTGTATGTGTTATCATTTTAACATTTACACGGTTGACTATCTATTATAATGATATAAAAGTACACGGCTTTCTACAACAAATCCCATCGCAAATGTTTTGTATGAAGGGGAATGCAATGAGAAAAATAGAATAAGAGAGGGGCAGGGAATGAGAGAGAAAAAGAAGGAAGGAAAAAGAGAATGAAAGACAGATAAGAGAAAGAGGAATGGATAGATAGAGAAAGAATGATAAGCAGTGAGAGATAGTAAGGTAGGAAAAGTGTGATAGCGGAAGAATACACGAGGAGACATTACTGCTCACCCTATCTATCATTCTCTCTCCCTCTTTCTCTGCCTCTCTTCTTCCTTCTGCCTCTCTCTCATTTTCTCTCATTCCGTCCGTCTTTCTCTCAGTTTTTCTCTCTTTCCCCTCTCTGTCCTACCATTCCTTTATTCTCTTTCTCATCTCTTTTCCTCTTTCTCTGCCTCTCTTCTTGAATCTCTCTCTTTCTTTTTCTCTTTCATTCTCTATCTCATTGCCTCGCACTCAATCTCTCTTACAGTCTCTCTCTCTCTCTCTCTCTCTCTCTCTCTCTCTCTCTCTCTCTCTCTCTCTCTCTCTCTCTCTCTCTCATCTCTCTCTCTCTCCTTGCTCTCACTCTCTCTGCTCTCTCTATCTCTCGCCCTCTCTCCCTCTCTCTCTGCTCTCTCTCCCTTTCCCTCTCTCTCTCTCTCTCTCTCTCTCTCTCTCTCTCTCTCTCTCTCTCTCTCTCTCTCTCGCTCTTGCTCTCTCTCTCTCTTTTTTTTTCTCTCTCTCTCATCTATTCTTTATTAATAGCTGCTTTGTGAAATCAAAGTGTTATCATTTATCATTACTTTATGAAATATATCCTGGTGTATACAAGTTTGGCGGCATCATCATTTGATATAAACCAAATGGGTGAAATATACATTTTACCTGTACCAGAAACGTAGCGTTGAAATGATACAAAGTTAAAAGGAAAAAGACTATAAAACGTCTTCCTTCAAATCCAGAGGTTTCTAAGTTTCTTATAGTGATATATTACAGAAACGTACACGTCTTAATATTTATGTTCCATGCAAACGTATTGGAATGTGTGTATTTTTCATGTCCAACATGTGTGAGTTTGCACGATGAGATATATTTGAACGTAAATACGATCATTTGATTCTATTCTATACTGTTCATACCTTCTGTGCATTATATATGTTCCCCCAAAACGACTTCTATCTCTCTTTAATTCAATCCATCTGAGGAACAACTATATAGTCCACTAGATATTTATAAACGAAACTGCTTTTATGGAGTTATGCTGATATGTGTCTATCGAACGGGCTAAAAAAGTCAAGCATTCTTAAGATATGGCAATTTCTGGATTATATTACGAACATTTTATTCCCTTTCACACCAGAGGAACAATCCACTTTCATATTTCATGTTCAAACACCCTCCACGATTTATTAATTTTTGGACAATCAATTACACGTTGTTAATTAGTATTTACAGGGCAAATTCGATGTAGTGCAGGTTATGAAAACGCATGGGTCAGGAAAGGCACAGTACCCCAGACTATTAAAAGAGCATAAAAAGCATATAAAGAGCAGAGTCGCTAGTACCAAAGATACTAATCTTATTAAAGTTTATATATCGAATTAATAACACCCATTACACGTTGTCTACTTAACCCATTACCAAACATTAACGACATTTGACCAGTTTGTTGCAGACGACTCTTAACGAGCAATTTCTCCTTTTCTCACGTTTTCTTTTCTATCAGAATGTTATTTTTCAATTTCATCACATTTGGAAATGTCGTCTGCAAACTCTTTCCACTTGGGACATTCGAAAATTTGGCGTTTGGTAAAGGGTTAAGTAGATTTAAACCACCCGAACTTGTGCAATCAAACATGTTTTTCGGGACAACCATTAACCATCTCGTTCGATTTCTATAATAAGCAGATTACGTCACTTTCAACAATTGAACGCTATATTGTTCAAAACGGCGTGAGCACCTTATCACGTTCAAGATGCTTCCAAACAAGAATCATGTATTTGAAGTTGGAAAGGAGCGGCCTAAGGCTACTCAGTCTTAGAAAAGAATGTGGTTCTTATTTCCAAATCCAAAGTAAAGTACAGAGATAGGGGAGAGTAACATTACTTTCATTTATTCTGGTTTAATAATGTTAGAATATTAGTAGTTAAGCGATTTTATGAACGGCGTGGAGAAGGATGGCCACGACTTTCACACCGATGCTATAATTGCTGACTTTCTGTATAAAACGCATCTTTTCGATAGAGACCGTAACGTCATTTCGCATTTAGCTTCGTTTAACCAGAGACATAGATGTTATCTATGTCTCTGATTAAACATTTGAAATGACTTTTGCCCCTGGCAATTTCACGGTATCAATTACATGTCTGTCTTTTCTAATATTGGACCCCGTCCGTCTGTCCGTCCGTCCGTCCGTCTGTCTGTCCAATATCTTCAATATTTGTACACCGTGACTTAATAAACCAGAATCATATTAGGAAGTAAGCAGAAAGTTGGAATCCCAGATCTTCTCTAGTCCGAATGATCCAGACGTAGATATTTCACTGTCACGTAGTTACAGCTTGGATCATCCGAGTTAGGTCCATCTTCATGTCTTCCTTTGTTTACAAACGTATAGAAACCGTTGCTTGTACGTATAGAAGCATGCAACGCAAGATTATACGCAAAGAAGCCGTTTTGATTAACCACCGTGAGGGGGTGGGGTCATCAGTTGGAGACCTTATTCTGAGACATTATTCTTTCTGGCGTGTACTGAATTTACCAAACGCCAAATTTTCGACTGTCCAATAGGGCAGAAAACATTGTGGGGGAAAAGGAGAAATTGCTCGTTAAGAGCGATTTCTCCTTTTCCCACAATGTGTGCCAGAGCCGTTTGTAAAAGACTGGTCAAATGCCGTTATTGTTTGGTTATGTGTAAAGAAACCAGTCAGCAGTTTAGAAGGATTATGTTGCAGTATTGATGAAGAAATACCTGCGGCATAGGTGTGCTTGACCATCGTGATATGACTGCAATACTGTTGAAACGGCGTTAACCTTAAAAGCAATCAAACCAACCAAAGACCATAGGAATACCCCTCCCACCAAATAACATCGGTGTAGTAAAGATAGAAAGGTGCTGGTTTTGAGCCGAATTAACAACATAAGTCAACTGTCTTCTTAATGAAACAAAATATTTTCGTATCGTTGTGGACGTCTTATTGCACAAAACATTTGTTGACGTGTTCGAATGAGTTATGGACAAAATAGTTTCGCATTGTTGTAGACGTCTCATCGCTCAAGATGTTATAGGTGTTCGACTAGATCTCGGAAACCTCTACAAGGTCTTGAACGATCGGTTGTCCGAAACGTTCAGGAATCTTCACAAATATTCTACCTTAGGCATAACCAAGTAGTAATGTTTTGAGGAACAAACAGACTAGAGCATGTTTGCAAACGTGAACTCATCACGGGATTCGAACCCACGACCCTCGTGTCCCGAGGCCGACTCTCTACACCTGGACCCCTGTCCTCCACTCTATCATAAACCTTACTCCATGGAAACGGAATTTTACATTTAAAACTTTCATTAAGACATGTTCCACTCTATCGATGTGTTGTAAAACTTTCTCGTCGGATGTAACGTGACCGTTGTGCGGATGTGATAAACAGTACAAAACAGCCAATTAGTGGCAAACAAATTCCCGTTAAGCGTAAGGTATTTCGAGAAGGAAAATTGTATTATTTCAAATCTTCTTTTTGAACCGAATTTACGGCATTTCTCCATCAAATGAAAATGTATGTTTGAGTTTGTATGCCAATGCAGGTGTATGAATCAATGGGTCAATGTATTGAGATTAATTTGCAATAGAGCACACACAGAAATTACGTTTAGTGGTATGTTATGACATTGTGATCGTATATGTATTATATAATTTAATTAATAGTTTCTTTGTTCGTGGGAAAAATTCCGCGCGTGAACATTACCAATGCACCTGTTTGTTATACGCAATTAATGGTTCACTAGGGGAATTATTTCCCCTAAACAAAACAAACTGTGGATTAAATTTCTATATATATTAAGTCAGACTGTAATCAAAAGATAGCTCATTAGCCATTACTCAGGTAACAACCTTAGTCCTGATCCGATTCATGTCCCCTGTCGACAACCAATAATTATGTACAGTTTCGAGTCTCAGCTAGCGTAAACATTACGTGTTGTCATAGAAATTATGAATTCATAACGATATGTACATAAACAGGCACAAACTGTATGTATCTTTGTGGATGATTCCGATAGTCCGACAAGCAATATTGCCGAACAAAGGCCTTGACATTTGAGTTCAAAATTGGCTTAAAAAAACATCTGTTTATAATTCGACGCATTAATGTGTTGTACTTCGCACTCTTACCTACCATATTGAAACGGAGATTTTATTTTCTCCAAGATTCCTATTTCGAACTCAATCCAAATCGCATTGTCCTCTATCTACTATTTCTTTGTTTACGGTCATCGTGCATAAATAACGGATGATGTTGCATAATTATCAATGTGGTACATGCAACAAAAAAGACGTCACCATTAAGGCATAAATCCGGCGCTCTTTGATAATTATTTACAGAAACAACATTTTTCGACCCCAAGTTAACCACAAAAATGAAAAGGTGTAACGTTATTTAGCTATATGATAGAGGCTCTCATTAAATATAAATTTTCGTCTAGTAGGTAAAGATTTTCAAATATTTTATTTTTTATTCTGTAAAGAAACAAATGTATAGAATTTATTAGAAAGAACAAATCGGTGGAACAATATAATGTCTTTATTCTGAATCTTCAAAATTAATTTTCTGTATGGAGTTTCTTTTCTCTCTACACGGAGTTTCTATTCTCCCTACACTGGACAGTTATTTTAAATCCAAACTATTAAAATCACTGAACATCAAATATGTTGATTAATGCAACACAAACATCATTTAAACTATCAGAATACTAAACTAACTTTTGAGAATTTACAGTGAAAGGGAAATAACTCATGTTAACTTCAAAGGGAAAATTCGTTTCACCGATTATCTCCCATATCGGTACATCAGCTTTGCGTTTGATAAGGAAAAACATTTGCGGCGAACTATTTGTCTATCTGAAATCTTTTTTGAACGAAGTAAACTTTTCGCTAGGGTCGCTCTCCTAAGGGAGATGAATCAAAACCCATAAAGAGAGATCACTGTGAGATCACCCAGATACCTTTGTAAACTGCATGAGCGGTTGAACATGTTAATCTGAAGCCAAAGCAACATATACAAATCTGCGTTGGTTGCATAGCATTTCAAAGATCCTCAACAAGACGCTTGCATTCAGCATACGCGCGTTTTTAGCAATGACGCTCATTACACATATCTCGCACGAAAGTTATGCGCTGACGATTCTACCTAGATAGGAGAACGAAGGATGT
This sequence comes from Cerastoderma edule, assembly GCA_947846245.1. Classification (NCBI taxonomy): domain Eukaryota; kingdom Metazoa; phylum Mollusca; class Bivalvia; order Cardiida; family Cardiidae; genus Cerastoderma; species Cerastoderma edule. The sequence goes on along the minus strand of OX401407.1, from coordinate 16,261,230 downwards.
AAAGATGGAGAAGGACTAGGCGAAGACAAGGGAGTTATGATAGGAGAACGAAGGATGTAAAGATGGAGAAGGACTAGGCGAAGACAAGGAAGTTATGATAGGAGAACGAAGGATGTAAAGATGGAGAAGGACTAGGCGAAGACAAGGGAGTTATGATATGCATCTAGGACAATCTGAAATTATTGACGAAATCTTGCCGGATCATTGTTGGCTGTCGATGTCACTGGGAGGCTCCGATTTGGACCGAACCATCGCCACCAGGTGAGACTAATAAAGAGTCTGAGAAATTCTACGGGTTGCTAACTCGATAGAATAGCGCCTTTGAAAGCAGTTTCATCTGTTACCAAACGCCAAATTTTCGACAGTCACAACTTAAAAGAGTTTGTATACGACATTTCAAAATGTGATGTCATTGACAAAAGTCTTCTCATAGTGAAGAAAACATTGTGGGAAAAGGAGAAATTGCTCATCATGAGTAATTTCTCCTTTTCCCACAATGCTTTCCAGAGTGGTCTGCAACAAACTGGTCAAAAGTCGCTATCGTTTGTTAATTGGTTAAGACCAAAGGTTGACTTGCGGGACATATTGATATATTGATATTGACTCGACGTGATAAGAGCGTCAACCCAATTTATAGTCTGGTGCCCAGACTCTATTACCAAGTTTTAAGGGTTCTGCGTGGTAAGTGGTTAAATTGGCGGACTTAGATCTCGGGTGTTCCGAATTAGAGCCGCATCGACATCTATGGTTTTGCAGGAATGACCTCTGGCAAGTCACCTCACAGCCCTAGCCTAGTACTGATGGATCAATGAAAGCCTTTACAATACTGAAAATTGTTGAGAAGGCGTTAAACAACATGCAAACAAACAAATTATCAATTTTGGTCTTTCACAGGACGGAAATGATATTTGTGAAATTAACCGTTTTGACAGTTTTTTATATCCGAAAGAAAACTCTGCTACTTCGTTACTACACAGTTATGAAAGGGTTGAGAAAAGAATGAATCAATAATCCATCCACCTTTCTGTAGCTACACAGAGTATGTTCTTTTCTTTAGAATACATGTTATTTGAAAAAATATAAAAATGAAATTTGTTAGATAGTCACTTTAGGTCGAATCACCACCACTCGCTATCCACCACTCGCTATCAGTTGAATGCATTTGATCTTAACATAATTATCAAAAATTCATCTAAGTCCACACTGCCATTACCACTGGTGTCTGCTTCATCAATCATTTCTTTGATCATACGGTTAGAAAGGCTGCAGTCGACATCGTCTGCTATTTTACGTATATCTTCAAACGTCAGAAAACCTTTGTCCTCTTCGTCCAATATTCGGAAACACTGAAATACAAGGATTGTATTTGGGTTTGGCAACATGATTTCAGTTATATTCAGAAACAATTAAAAAGGGATTCGATTAGGGTTAGACAAGATGATTTTCATTCAAATTCGGAAACACTGCAAATGTCGATCGGATTGGGTTGGAAAACCGTATTTGAATTATATTTGGAAGCAAAGTAAAAGGAGATTGTATTTGGTAAATAATTTCTCACAGTATAGAATGTGTATACCATTATGTCAAAATGGCTAACTGATATCCGTTTGGCACTACAGTCTATTCCTTGAACTGGAACAAACAGCTTTATGCACAATTTTATTCTAAGTTCACTAATGAAAGTCACACTAGCTCTGATATGGACAACACAGAATACCACTTTACCTGCTGTACTTCCTCAAACGGATCATTCCCTGCTTGTAGCTTTATGATGATATCCAGAAAATTCAGGAAGGACACTTTACCGCCATGTTTCTTGGGAACTTCCTCTGGTGAAGAAATGAAATGTTATTGATAGAATGAATGCATTTACAAAGTTTTACTTAATTCATAAATGCATCATGGTCGCTTATTCCTGCATGACTGTTGCAACATCCATAAAAATGGAATGGGTTCGCAGATTTATCATGATGTTCAATGCAGAAAGAGCCAAAAGAGTGCTTACAACCTCAACAATTTGGCACCGGGCGGTCTGAGTTCAATTCTTCGTTCAAGACACTCAACCCTTACAGCTTTCATGTTCTATTTGATGCTGATTGGCTATTCAAATGGCAATACTCAAATTGTAACCTAGCTACCTCATTGAAAGAGACAATCTTGTTGACCCACATTATGACCAACAATGAGATAGTATTACTACCACAATTGTATAATCTCGCGTGTGATTTATATTTATAAAGTTAACAAGACCAGGCATAGAAGAATGAAGTTATTGATTTAGTATTAAATGATTTAGTATTAAAATACATTGGAACTTGTGCAGGTATGAACTTTTGAGGCATTACACCGAAATATTGGGTGAGTGCTGTGACGGGGCATGCCATTAAAGTCTCGGGTATGGGAGAAACAATCTATTGGAAAGTGTTGGTACATCAACACACAATAATGTAGATAATTGGTTAAACTATGGGCTTCTAAAAACAGGGTAGCGTTTTAATAAACATCTTATGCTAATGACTTACAAGTCCAAAACAACACTCCTTTCAATGAGTCAAATTACAAAATTGTATGGTAAATATTCATGTATATCAGTTTTGCCATGCGCAAATATTTCCCTAAGTCGTTTAGAAAAGCGCTATCCAGGTTCCAAATTCCCCTAAATCTGATTGAAGTAGAATTACCCACACAGACTTTTCTAACTGAAGCATGTTCAGCTATAAAGGATAATCCCGCCGTTGTAAAACCACCACTCTTCCATTTCAAAGAAATGTCCCGTCTCTCAACTTATATCATGTAAAAATGGTCCAAAGTTTCACATAGTGTTAATTTTTCTATTTAACGGGGTTTTACTTCGCGTCAACTGTGTTTTTGTTATGCTACGATGCACGGCATAAAATAATGATGGAAAACAGAGTACCGAAGCGTGATTGCCAAAAAGAACTGGCGAAGCCGGACAAAACCGTTCACATTCTGTAAGTCAAACGAAAGTGAACCAGGAGACTGCATCTCATGAATAACTAGCCTGGAATCCTGGCCCGTGCACATACCCCGCAATACACTAGTGCAGGGTATTCACACGGACTCAGTTCCCCGGGCTACTCATGAATACCCAGATACGGTCGCCGGGATTTGAACCCAGGCTGATAGGGGCGATAACGTGATGTAAATAAATACCTAATACGTCCCGGAGTTCGTCTTTACTCGACGTGAGTCCCAGAATAGCGGCCATCTTCTTCACGTCTCGTTTACGAACCAACCTGCAAAAAGTCGACGTTGCATTCAACCATTTTCTTCATCTATATTGCTCCCTTGATCTAAAACAGTGCTACATCCTTTTTTTTTGTTCTCTGGAACTGATATTCGCGTCGTTAAACCAGTCCCAGTTACTTGCTATTGAGGATAGCGGCTACTACCGAGGATAGCGGCTACTACCGAGGATAGCGGCCACTACCGAGGATAGCGGCCACTACCGAGGATAGCGGCTACTACCGAGGATAGCGGCCACTACCGAGGATAGCGGCTACTACCGAGGATAGCGGCCACTACAGAGGATAGCGTCTACTACCGAGGATAGCGGCCACTACCGAGGATAGCGGCTACTACCGAGGATAGCGGCCACTACAGAGGATAGCGGCTACTACCGAGGATAGCGGCTACTACCGAGGATAGCGGCTACTTCCGAGGATAGCGGCCACTACCGAGGATATCGGCTACTACCGAGGACAGCGGCTAATACCGAGGATAGCGGCTACTACCGAGGATAGCGGCCACTACCGAGGATAGCGGCCACTACCGAGGATAGCGGCTACTACCGAGGATAGCGGCCACTACCGAGGATAGCGGCTACTACCGAGGATAGCGGCCACTACTGAGGATAGCGGCTACTACCGAGGATAGCGGCCACTACCGAGGATAGCGGCTACTTCCGAGGATAGCGGCCACTACCGAGGATAGCGGCTACTACCGAGGATAGCGGCTACTACCGAGGATAGCGGCTACTACCGAGGATAGCGGCTACTTCCGAGGATAGCGGCCACTACCGAGGATATCGGCTAATACCGAGGACAGCGGCTACTACCGAGGATAGCGGCTACTACCGAGGATAGCTGCTACTACCGAGGATAGCTGCTACTACCGAGGATAGCGGCTACTTCCGAGGATAGCAGCTACTACCGAGGATAGCGGCTACTACCGAGGATAGCGGCTACTTCCGAGGATAGCGGCCACTACCGAGGATATCGGCTAGTACCGAGGACAGCGGCTAATACCGAGGATAGCGGCTACTACCGAGGATAGGAGGATGTCAAATAAGCAGTCTTGTACGTATCTTTACACACATGTACATAATTATGAAAGATCCCGCTTGCAAACGTTACATCTTGCCGTCTGACAAATGTTTCATGCTTTATTCATTTTGTTTTGTACTTGGTGAAAAACTGGTTTTCATATATAACATGCTTATTGTGTAATGAAAATCCGACTTATGTAAAACATAAATGCTTTAAGGTAAGGACTGAACAGATACTTACCCAATTCCAGCGACGTCAAACATGTCGAATACAGTCTTCAGGTCGAATATCTCGTCGACAGTCAACTCTGTGGTTATTCTATCCGGCAGACCAAATACGTTGCTCGAATGCTGAGGGTCTGCGAATTCCTCTGCAAGTTTATGATAATCCGGGGCTTTCTTCTTTATGTGCAAACCGTATTTCAAGCTGATTTCGTTCTTCAATCTCGCTGTTTCAGCTGGAAAAAGGTAAAAGGAAACTTTAACAGCACTTCCATTCTATGATGATAGAGGAACCAGAATCTTCATTACAGGCACATGTGAGCTTTTAACAATTACAAATGTACATTTGTATTTGGAATAATTTTGGAGATAATTGGTTTAGAAAGCGCATTTTCGCTTCACTCTTTGAGACTAAATTCATTATTATTGTGGCAAACATCAAGAGAATGGAATCACAAAGTTAAGACCAGGGGTAAGTCGACTATTCCGTTTTTTCTCTAACATTTAAGGATTAAAGAGCAGTTTTATTCTTGTCACGGAGGTATGACCACAAAGATCTCATCACACTGCACTTAACTATGATGGTGATGAATCAACGATGAGTGTATTATGTTTTCCAAAAAATTCACCAAATGGATTATTGAAAATGTCAACATTAACCCTTTACCAAACACCATACTTTCATCTGTCTTAAATTGAAAGAGTTTAAAGGCGACATTTCAAATTGTGATGAAATTGAAAAATAATCATCTGATAGGGCATAAAACATTGTGGGAAAAGGAGAAATTGCTCGTTCAGAGCAATTCCTCCTTTTCCCACAATGTTTTCCAAAGTCGTCTGCAACCAACTGGTCAAATGTCGTTATTGTTTGGTAATGGGTTAAGAGTGCTCTGTGTGGGCGCGAGTTCTAGCTCAAACACGAATGCAACATTAGAGAGGAAAACAGATATGGGACATGTATCACAAAGATTCGTATCTTTACTTCTATGTTTACAAAATTGTTGTTACCCCTGAGTATAAACATTTACTCTGTTTTTTGAGAATGTAAAGTAAAAATCCGTTTAAAAGTAGAATACAAATATCACAGATACAATTGATGTTCCGTTCACGTCTGAGTTAAAACTTTTCTGAGATACTCTCTTCCTCTTTATATTTATGTCTACGACGGAATCTATCTTACGAATCTGTGTAAGACAGACCGATGTACTGTACCCACTTGACTAATGAGGCCACAGTCTAACGTTTACCTGCTACAGTTGATCGTTCCTCTTGCATTGCTGGTTTCAGCTCGTCTTCGAGTTTCTTTTCTATTGCTTTCTTGCTGAGTCTAGAGTTTTGTGTGAGCTCCAAACCGAACTCGGCTTTCTCTTTTCTTATTCGCTCGAGCTCTTTCTTTACTTCCTGCAATAAAATTAAACATATGTGCAGGAACATATCTTACATGTTCGCGTACACATACACAATGTATTCAAATCGTTTCAGTTTTCGTAGTTTCCGTTTCTCGTCATTTGACAACTTAATTATAACATTTATTTTCCAATGTCATGATAAGAAAGGAACGAAACTTAAAACTAGTTGAAGAATGGTGCCTATAAAACTGCTTTTGATACATCATTTCAATAATCATCGATAAAGCTTACCATATTTCGTGAGCGTTTCGAGTTTTTATTCTGAGATTATCTTGAATCGACTATATTAGATTACAGACGATAGCCATACACGTTACTTTCACGAATTTTAGTGACTGGTAAAACTGAAAGCAGTTGACGTCGACAGTAAAAACAGTAGAAAAAGGGAAAACCTCTTTCATTTAATAGTTATGTCACAACCAGTATCTCTATTTTTCAGGTTTTATAAATTGTTTATATCAGATATGTCAATGTCAGCAGACTCTACACTATGTCTTAAAGGGATCAGACCCAAGAATTGTATAAGGTCTCTAAAGGGAAATACCCTTTGCACGTTTATTCATAATTAATAGTTTAATGGTACAAGTCACATTTTAGTACTGTATCACTATTGAAATAGATTGCACTATGTGGTAGAGGGCTCATAGCACTGATCAACCCGTGGACAATGTATTTCTTCATCACAAGAACCTTTTGTATAAGACAATGATATTTATGAATGCGGCAGGCTATCCATATGTATCGAAGAGATCGGAGACGCGATAAGAGATACATGCACCTTATTCACATAACTTATTTATATGTACATGTATTAGGGTTGTGTATCCACCTTGACAAAACAAATAATAAAGTATTATTTTGTCACAACGGTTTCATTCTAAGATCAATGGGAAAGCGTTTTTTGTAATAACTTGGTACCTTGTATCTGCTGAGTCAATCAATATGACACAGACGAAATTATCCGACATGCAGGAAATCAAATTCTGACGTTGAAAGTGTTTGTAACAAAACGAAGAATAATTGTGACTGCCTCCACGTACAATTAAACCCATGCAACAGGTCTAAGCAGTAACCTTTGCGAGAGAAATTCCTACAAACGAGCAAGTTACCCGTTCGTCGCAAATTATTCCTACCAACTTTGTTTATACTAGAGCAACTGTTGTTACAATCGATGAGCTAAATAGATAGATATCCTATGAATGAATGTATTTGAGTAAATCCACCAGTATGAAATAATTGTATCAAAAGGGTATTTGGTGGCATCCGTTTGCCACTAATAAGTCTTTCTTCGGATAAAACAGTGTATATATAGCAGATGCTGCTATGACTGCTGTTGATGATGATTATGAATGACGCTAACACGACAGTATGCCTACTGGTTACGTCGCTATGGTTTACGATTTTCTGTATCGGAGTTCAAACCGCCGTGTCAACAATATGTCAAGTATGGCTTTAAAGGTACTTATTCGCAGAATAGAACATTTGAAAGCCAAGATGAAAATCGTTGGAACAAAACATTATTTATGTGTTGATAGGTATATAATTGAAAAAAAGGTTATTGAAAGGATCTTTGAATCAGGAAACTTCATTTTATCTAAGTATGTACGGTTTATATGCAGGAGGTCTCCAAAGCGAAGTCACGCTTTCTGATAAAAATACGAATTAATTCGCTGTATATACACTTTAAAGGCACATGAAAGGAGATAAATGCAACATCTGACTAAATTATTTGGTAAACTTTTGGTCAGATTCAAATAGTTATCATAAAAGAAAATCCATCAACACATCTTAAACGTAAAAGCCAACGAGAAATAACCCAGAATAGCCAGTTTAATCATCCAGATTGTCCCATTCTTCACCTCTGACCTGGTCACGTGATACACAAATATTCAAAATCAGAATTCGTTATTCTAAATGTGTAAATAAACATATTGTGGATACACATGCTGGAATTGGAGACAACTATATGTCCTCCGCGCTTTCGTGCGATGTTTATGTTTCAATCGAACGTTACCATACCATATAAGGGCTGATTGGAACATACGCGGTTATCTTCCTATCGTTTTAGTCTTTATCACCTGTTTACATTTTTTGAACTCGGCCATATACTGCGTTGGGCCTATATATTTCAACCACAAAATAACTTATGTTAAATGATCTTATGAAATAGTGTCTCACAACATTCATGAATTAATTGTCATGACTTTTATGAGCATAATGAAAGAACTCGATATATTTTCAGTAATACAGTTGTACTCATATCTTTTCATGTGCCTTTAATAAAAAAACTGTACCCGACTCTTACGTTTTCCCGGTGCTCCTTTCGGCGCCTCTCTTCCGCCTCATCCTGCAGTCTCATCCTCTCTAGTTCCGCTTTGATGATCTCGAGCCTCGTTTTCGGTTTGTTCTCGACAGGATCGCCTTGAAAACTAACACGTGGTTTCGCCTTCTTTCCTTTCTTTGTTGCACTCGTGCTGAGGCTTGAACTCGTGCCCTCACGGGGTAGCTCGGTGTGTGACATCATGCAATTATTAATATCCTCAAGCTATCCTTCAGTTATTGTTTTCCCACATGTTATGTGGACAGTTCATGTTTATCAGTGTATACACTTTCCCAAAAAACGCCACCCCTGCGTTGCCTTCTGTGAGCACATTAATACATAAACAAACAATAACAACATTTGACCAGTGTGTTGCAGACGACTCTAGAAAACATTGTGAGAAAAGAAGAAATTGCTACGAGCGATTTCTTCTTTTCCCACAATGTTTTCTGTCCTATCAGAAGATATTTTTTAATTTCATCACACTTTGAAATGTCGTCTGCAAACTCTTTCAATTTGGGACATTCGAAAATTTGGCGTTTGGCAAGTGGTTATGTTTGGTTTGTCAGTGACACGGCTATGTCTATTTGCTATACACTCTCACAAAAGGACTCATTTGTAGCCAAATTGAAACAAAGCGGTCTAGGGGAGACGAATCCCTATGTTAGCACAGTGATGCCTACATGTACGACTACTGTAATATAACGGTAGTGACTGTGTGTCGGATCCGCAGCATTTCAGACGTACAACTGCTTACAAAGACTGTAGATGTGTCCGAATATGTTTCGGCCTCCTCTGTAAACGTAACGGGCGGTTTTACGTCCGATAACCACGTGAAACCTCTTTACAAGTCTGTGGAAACTATTGATAGATTAATTATCGATTGTGCACAGTTTATATTTTGTCCGACATTACGAGGTGTTAAGAAGAATTCAAACCACGATGAGAGGACAAACGTTTATTGCTTATTCTTGAAGTAGATGGGTTTAACCCTCCGAAACGTATGAATTGGAAACCTCTTTTTACAATGGTACTAATTATCGTAACATTCCAATATATAAAAGTTTACATTTAAAAAAGTCAATCTCAACTTGTACAAACGTCCATCTCTTTCCTAATTGAAAAGAAACTATTTTTTCAAAAGAGGACATTGCACGTCAGGAGCTATTTCTTCTTTTGACACAATTATTACTTGAGGCAATTTTAATGTGAATGTTAAACCGGTTTTTACAAGCAGTCAACTATCCACCAGGTTCAATCATGAATAGTCTACGTAGCCTAATCACGAAACAAAACGTTACGATCAAGAGAAGGAGCTCATTCCCCCTGCTAGTCTCAATAATGATACGAATTTTTTTTTCTTCAACATTTGGACATTTATTGTGCTTCGCTGCGTCAGTCAATATAGCAAAAGTCTTCGAAACCATTAAGCTGGACTATCTCCTTGCTTATTTCGCAATATCCTATATTGCAGGTACCTGGATGTCTAGATAAAAGACTTCGTAATTGCTACGCCAAGTACTATATTGTAGGCACCCTGAGGTCTAGATACGTGGTGTGTTTTCCAAGCTTACAATGTACTTTGTCATTACTTCTGTAAATCCTTTAGTATTGGTAATTGAAGAGCTAGATAATTGACGTATTTCCCTAGGTTAATTCGTTATTACTTTTCTTATCCCACTATTGTTGATAGTCAGATGTCTAGTTAAGTGGTGTTTCCCCTTGTTTATATATCCCCTAAATCCTTTATTGTGAGTACTCGGGGGACTAAATTAGATAGCATATTTCCTAATGACTTCATTTTACCATTTATCACATCGACCTGAGAATTCTTACAAGTGCCAACAAAACAGAGCATGTCAATCCTCCACACTGCTGCAAAACAAACTATTTTGTCTTAACCCTTTGAATGCTGAGTAATTTTCTAGAAATAGATTTTTGTTTCGTCTGCTTTCCAAAGCCTAAAATATCTGCTTAATTCTGATGAAGGTAACTACTCAGAGTAGCAAACTGGTTTAATCACAGTCCAGCCGCCTGGACTTGGCGGTTGGCCTGGATCCAACCTGTTTGCATAAGCATGAAGTCGGTTCCATCACTATAAGGGTTAAAACCATCGATACATTTTAATTAGCTCCTGTTTTAAACTAGTTTGCATTCTGAACGCACGTTGTCCTTCTGGAGTAGGATCCACAATACGAAGTTAATCCGGGATGTTGTTCCTAACTAACCCTAGATGACACTAAAAACAATTATTCCGATTTAACTGTAACAGCAAATGCTCAATCTACGTCAGAATGCCTACCCTACGAGTCTAAAGCAACACGGCTATAAAGTTCCGTTTGAAGACTAGCCTCTCTGTACACACATGGTCACATAACGCTAATTTAGTAGATCTTTGGGCGCGTTTACCTCCTACAAAAACTATAAAACCTTTTAGCAGTCGCTGAACGTAAATCGATAAGCTAAACAAACAGCTTAGTTTACCATACAAGTTAACCAAATACTCAAACAATAGCCTACCATTGATTAATTAATGATAATAAATTCAATAAAAAGGTCACGTGAAATGCACTGCAATCTGTCCATCAGTTCACAATGTAACCCTTTACTCCGTCATATATCATTGTCCGTATGCATATAAAGAAAGATTAAGAAACTTAGTTACAAAGGGATAACTTGTTCCTAATCCTTTCGTCGCATTTGTTTCGACCCATAATTATGAAGACAAACACCGTTTTAATAAATAATATTGCCTTCAGTTGCTCATGAGTTAGCCTGGGGTCCTGGCCCGTTCGTATACCGCGAACTAGGGCCAGGTGTCAGAGAAAGTTTACCGACACAATAGTGTTCGGTTACGAACACAATAGTGTTCGGTTATGCCGAGGTATTCCGAATGAAACAACATCGACTGCGCATGCGCGTCGATTAAGAGTCTGCAAGCTTATTCATGGGAAACTGTACCTATTTAGACACCCTTCTTAGCGTTGGATCCTTTTGAGATGAATTAGTGACTCCGGTTTTTATTGTATTTTAAAGCGTTGTGTTTTGTAATGGAACACAAATGCAGTACACCGCGCAAATCACCCAAACAGGGTTGTGTTTGTGACACAAGTATTGAAAAGTCAAGCTCTTTGCGTCGTGTTTTACCATATAACAAATCCGGAGTAGATCAAAGTAAACTTTATGGTGGAATGTCTGTAATAGATGGTGTCGTGTGCTTAAATTTGTTATAGAAAAGTACTTAATATTGACAAGATAGTTACAGAATTAAGGAAGGCGTGTCAATCTTCCAAAGTTAGAGTTAAACGTGGTTTTAAAAGACGAGATATGACGAGACAAGAATATATCTGGAAAATCGTTTTATAAGCAATATATGTTAGAATAGTATTAATTCTGATATCAAATTCTTGAGATCTAAATGTGTCCAAATCAGTTTATTCTTAGTTCATGCGTTTCCCCCCTTTTTGATGACTTCGTCAACTACAGGTTCTTATGTTAAATCAGACTTTCAAACAACACTAAATAAGCCTATTGCGATAATGTTTAATACTAATTATAATTGATTTTGTAGGCTTCATATGATTTTGTCAAAACGAAAAATAAAGGTGCTTAATTTGTCGAGAAGCTTGGCTTTTGATTATAATTTGGAAAAGAAAAATCACGTTCTTTTTTCCTTGTTTGTTATCTAACTTATAACTGCATAAAGGGAATAAATACAGATGCCGTTGATATACTAAAACTCTTGTCGGTGGGATTCTTATCTTTATTGCCTGTTAATTGAATTCGTGATTGTTTAACCAGAGATACGTGAAACCCTTTACCCCTTCCTTTTATGTGTCGTTGGATTTGATTAAAAAGAACATGTTATGGGAAAGATAGAAGAAAATCCCAATTTTTTCACATTTTTATGTGGTCTTTCTTTCTTCAAATCTCCCATTAACACTTCACAAGCCTCAAATTTAAGCATCGAAGGATTTAAGATGATATGTAATATTGATTGGTGGAGATATTTGTTTCCAATTTGTTTCCATTCAATATGTTTTGTGTGTGATTTAAAACTCATTTGAATATATAAACAATAGTTTTGGTAGAATTCATTCAGAGATAACTACTAAAGTAAAAAGTTTGATTCTTTTACAAAAGATATCAATTTAATCTGATATTTTGAATCCCAATATTTAAATCAAACAATAAATTAATAGAAAAATAAAATGAAATGAACAAAATCCATTTAAGTGCAATTAATTTATAAAATATGGATATATTGTATAAAAATTGTAAAAGGTAAAGGCTACCCAGGCTGAATAAGGGTTGGAAAAGGGTAAAAATGATAAGGGTAAAAAAGGGTAAATGCACAATTCAAACGCCATCTTTTCATAATAAGGCGAGTGGCAATCCGTTAGCCAATCAGAAGAGACAATTCATTCTCTGACACCTGGCCCTAATGCGGGTTAGCATGGGCCAGGACCCCAGGCTACTCATGAGTGTCAAGCTGAACGAAAGCTTTAAGTCAGAAATATCTATGTACATATTGGGCACAGGGCAACATTGATGAAAAGGTAGAGCGTCGGCCTCTTGTAATGAGGGTCCCGGGTTCGAATCCCATCTTTCCTCCAACTGTTATGTTTTTGCATCTGATCTTTTGTATTCATGCCTCCCTTTGTATACATTGGTTATCTTGATTTGTATCAAATGGTTGTCTCTCCTTAAGAAGCTTTTTCCACCCCTTTCCTCTTCTTATTGCATCTATGTGCCTCACATAGATTTTATAATTGCCTCCCTGTATGTACAATGGCTACCACCACTTGTATTACAATGCATTCGCTCTTTGACAAACACCTCTATCTTTCAATATTTAACATGTCTGCCATGTTCCTTAACCTGCAGATGACATTTTTTACTTGAAGCAGACGACTTGAGAAAATCTTTGAAAACATGTGAAAAACCTTTCAGATCTGCTGTGTGTGATATATGAATATTGTAAAAAGCATTGTGGCAAAAGGAGAAATTGCTTGTGACAAGCAATTTCTCCTTTTGCCACAACCCTTTTTGAAATTCGTCTGCTGCAAGAAGCAAAAATAGGTGGTAGAGTTAATTATGAAACATACATGGACATACTTCAAAATTGGGACAAAATAAGGGAACAAAATGCCATAAAATTACATGTTTATTTCCTTTTATTAGTTTGAAATCGGTAAATTATGGAATGACATGGGCTACAATGATTTAGAAACAAATATTGCATAAGTAAATGTATGATTCAAATGTGAATAAAACTGTAATGAATAATCAAAAAGAATATGATATAAATAAGATGACTTAAATCTCTTTTTCTTTCCTTTTGGTTTCTTGGATACAAATTCTACAAAGGATGTACCTCTGAAATAGTTGGGCAAGCGTTATGAGCAATAATACCCACGAAAAGCCACTAACTATTACACTTGGGTTCTACCTTAAAGCTGACCTACATCAAAAAAATAAATGAACAAATATTCGGGACTTACATCACACCAAAAACTACCATTGATGTGACCGAGCATTGCTGACTCAGTAAAGCTAGTGTCTGACATTATATAGCTTGCTATAACTAAAATAAAAGTTCTGATAAACTGTAGAAGAGGACTTCTAGAAAGCATGTAGAAAGCAAAGATCTAATGAATTAGCCCACATTTTCTAGCAGGCAGGTAATTTGACAAAAGGGACTTCCTTTTCCTGTCTTAGTCATTTGTAGCAGACTTATCATACCCACAATAACTAACCAAGAAACAATTCCAATATTATGTTGTTTTACCATGTAAGATCATTAAATAGACATGTGTTTGGCTCTGAGTAACAGACAAACAGCATCAACTAATCATTTTAAAAAGCAGAATGACCATGGTAGTTGTGATAAACCATGATGTTTACTACAGGTATTTACCGTACCGACTGAACAATCCCACAAAGATGAAACAAATAACATGAAAACGTATACATGGAAACACTCGGGTAATAACACATTGGTAAAGGATAACACATTATTATGTATAGAAAGGTGTATATATTACAAATAGCAAAGCAAGTCTAGGATATGTTCCTTTATGTCTGGATTGAAAAACAATTCAGATAAACCTGTATGGCACACTAAAGTTTATTAAATTCTTCATGGTGGCTTGGGGATTTGTCAAATTAGCAAGTAACTGCACATGTCATGTATAAGGTATGAATAATATTTTTGAGTTTTATATAAAATATTGTGTCAAAATTCCTAAGCAATTTCTCCTTTTTTGTACAGAGTTTTCTTGTATAATCTAGGTACAAAATGATATGAGTATATTATAGGAGAAAATGTAAATTTTAAACATTCAAGGCGTTATCTATCATGGTTACATGTAGGTGCATACATAATGAATGATAAACCATACTTATTGCAGAAACAAAATCAGGTATTTAGTCTTTGTAGCTTACAAAAATAAACTACATGTATGACCAAGATGGCAGTGTGATTGATATCTGCATAAGTCATCCATTCCTTGATTTCTCAATTATACTACTCTTAAATACTGTTCTTCCTCACATAATTAAAAACTAACAATTGAGGGGCTCCATGTATGTTCTACTTTACATTTGCAGCTTCAATCAATGATGTTGTTGACTCCTTCTTATAAGTAATGTTTTAAGTTTAAAAGATAAGAATAGTTTCCCCTTTTATTGGATTCTATAACAGACCTCAATTGGAAACAATACAAACGCACAATAATAACACATCTGTCAGTTATAAGTAGCAACCACAGTGAAAAAAGAGGAAAAATTCATGTCATAGCTTTTTCTTATTTTCAGGGTGGTTTCTGTAGTCTGTTGTTGCAGGTGATTTTAAAGGAGTATAATAATTAAAAGGTTAAACTATCAATACCAAAATACTCAAAATGTAAACTAAAACAAAAGAATACTGATGTTGATAATAGTTTGAAAAAGCAATTTGTTTGTAGTCATAGATATAACTGAATTAACTATTTAGTAAAAATAACAAAATCTCTAACAAATAATACAGATAAACAAATAAATACTTAACAAATCACAACCAAAATACATTGGTGAACAAAGGATATTGCATGCAGACATGTACTTAACAGTATTAGAATCATTTCATATGTTAGTTATCAAATAAATTTATGAAATTTTTCTTTAATATCCTGACACTAATAACCCTTTCCCAAACATTAACGACATTTGACCAGTTTGTTGCAGACGAATCTGGAAAAAGTTGTGGGAAAAGAAGAAATTGCTCTTTCTCCTTTTCCCACAATGTTTTCTGCCCTATCGGAAGATTATTTTTTAATTTCATCACTTTTTGAAATGTCGCCTGCAAACTCTGTATAGAGAATAAGGATGAGTCTTCTTAAATGTCATGTGTCCAAAAAAAAAAGCAAAACAATTGTTTATCTAACAATCATTTCAAATGTTGTCTACATTAGACACATAAAAAAAATCCTGTGATTTTTCAGGAGTGTTAAAAACTAATATTGTGATAAATTGGCCTTGGCATACACTTTATCCTGTTCATACAATACTAATACATCTTCCTAGTTCGAAAAAATGACAAGCGAAAACAAATTTCTACCCACAAATGTCAAGAAAGTATGTACCTAGGAAGGAAATTATTGCATTTGATATGTAAATGTATTGCTCAATGATTTACTTATACAGGCCTAAAAATAGAAGTCCAAGCAAGGGATAATAATTTAAATGACTTCCAATTCTTTTTCAAATTGTTCAATAACATTGTTACCAACAAATGTTTTCTTATTCCACGAATTAAATATAAATTAATCTTAAATGCAGTTAAATTCCCATGTTGGTATAAGAAGAAATCATTGTGACAATTTTTTTTTCTTTTGTCATTACAATTTTCTCAAACTGTCAAATAAGACAAATCAAGCATTATCATACAAAACAATAATCGTCACATCTAACCATCATCTATGTGTGGTACCGAGCTATAAATAGTATACAAAAACTAACAGGTTTATGAACTAATTGGCAAGCATTAAGAAATCCTAGATCTTCACTAATAATATGACAACCTACTTTGTAAGTGACTAACACTATGCTTCTCAAAAGAGTAAAATGCAAGGCATATAGTATGACAAACTTACTCTCGTCTTTCAACAAACCCTAAAATTGTTGTAAAAGAATCAATTGAAATCAAGGTTGTTACACCAACAAAAATCTTTTAAAGTGCATGAATGATCAAAGATAGAATCCAAATACCTTTGTTATGTAACAACCTGATTAATTTAATTAATAAATGACAAAATCCTTGATGTTGACATAATCTCCATAATAGTAAACATGTTTCCAGATTTACTACATGTAAATATAATTCCTCACTCACATGGGAAATTCCCTTCTTGAAATAAAGGATTTGCCAAAGTTGCCAAAATGCCTCATTTCTAACAGACCTAGTATTAACATGGACATCTCTTTCTGCTTACTAATAAAATTCTAGACTGACTAGGTTATACTTGTATAAAATGCTACAATTTACAAACAAATTTATATATAAAAGGCCGGATAATTCAAAGCATATACAGGTATGAGACAATTCTTTGTCAATTCTCTGTCTTCAATGTACAAATCTGTGAATTCTAAGCATTTTGCCTTTGAAAAGTGCCAATCTAGGCATGAATTGCAACTTTCTGTGCATTATAAAAATTAACTGTTTTACCGAAATCAACACCTGATGTTATGTGTTCTTTCATGCATACTCAGCAAATAAGGTAAGAACAAGTGAAGTTAATAACTGCAAACCACTTGTTTATCACAAAATGCATTCACCTAAACCTCATATCTGTTGAATACAGCTTGTCACATAAACATGAATCATATAAATATTATCAAAGGGACACATAAGAACCGAGACTATATTCCTCTATTGCAAACTCAGATGTCATGGAGTATGCCTTGCAAAAGCTGACAGCAAACTGCATGGTCTTTGTGTTATTGACTTGATTACAAGTAGAAACCATTGGGATAGCAAGAAAACTGTTAATTACAAAGTAGAACTCACAGTGACAAAAAGAGAAATTGCTCACATTGAGTCAACAGGAGGTATTATGTTTGATTATATTGATCTTTATTTCAATAACCCAGCCTGTTTATGGTCTCCATCCATAATGAAGATTAGATATGTCCCATGGTGTGGTGTGGTGTGGTGCAAGGCAGACAGACATTCAGCATAAAACCTGAAGATAGAAATAACCAGAAAATGTATAACAGCTAGAAAGTGGATCCGTTTGATCTAATAACTCTTTACTTGCAGTAAGAATAATGTGACAATAGGAAAACTAGTTTGCAATGTACAACCTCTTTATCACAATGGTTTCTATTCAATATCACAAAGCAATTGAGATTTTTTTTAGCATCACCATGTCTGGCTTTTGTTTTAGTTTGAACCAGTTAAAAAAAGAGAGAAATTGTACAGCCTATACTAAACAACAAACTTCAAGAGAATTCTCCAGTTTAAAAGAAACTGTTGTTTGAAAAACCACCTGCAACAGACATCTATAAACAATGTATATTTCTAAAAATTTCATTTACATCAACCATCATTTCATAGCTTACTCTGGAACTTGTTGTTGGTTACCATTCCAATTTTCATTAAATACAATTCCACTTGTTTCATTGGACTTCAACACTTTTCTATTAGGTAATGTGAGGAATATTTCAGTTTTATTGCATTGTCCAGCACATTATTGATGGAGGAAGACCCCTTACTTTATTGTTCACAAGTATCCATAAATTAGAACCATCAAGATTCTGTATGTCATCTTGGAAAATACTGCTCATGAATATACAGATCTAGAGCTAGATTTGATCTAATATAGAGAGGGGATATAAAATTATAAGTTTAGTGCTCTAACTGCTAAGCCATATAAGACTCCCAATTCAATTACATTCTGAGGCTTCACAGCAAGAATACAGTAAGTTTTTCACTTTCACTAAGGGCTAACTTCGGTCTTACACTGCGCTCTTGATGTACATTTGGTTGACAAAGTTCAAAAACATACTTACATAGTAAAAACATAACTGCTGTGTGCATCCTTACTCGTCTTTACCCTGAAATAAATATCAAACATTTTTAAATTTATGAATAAAGGAAAGCTAACTTAAATATTACAGTAAATTGGGAGGACTAAACAGTCCAAAAAATTAATCTTAGCTTATCACAAAACTATTGTTTGAAGAGAGAATTTTGTCTTCCTCATACGTACATAATCATATAAAATGAGATAATAAAGGTATTTTAACATAAATGGAATGTACACATATCAAGTACAAATAAAAAGTAAAATTGAAGAATAAAGATGTTACTAATACTCTTTAATCTTGTAACAAAAAATTATAATACTCTTTTAATCACAGCAACATTGTCTCAATCACACAATTATTGTTTGTTGTTTTAACCATCAATATACAGGGCATGCTCTTGAGCATGATGATACATTGTAGAATTATTGAGGATTCTCTGAAACCAAACATCATTTACTTATAAATGAGCTAAAAATAATACAATTCAACCATACATAATATGTTTTATTTCCAGTCAATTAAATTTTAACTCTTACACTAGCTTATACATTAATCAAATCTATGTCATAAACAACATGAAACATCACTGTAGTCTTAAATTGTTTCATCATGAAGTTTATGAAACATATAAAAATATATAAATATGTGGTTGACAGCGGTGCAGTGGAAGAATACCTATGAAAAAGGTCCATTCCCAATTAGAAACAACTGAAGAAGGTAAATTGCTCCTAATAAGCTACCTCTTACCAACCAATATCACAAAATTACATCAGTTTTCCTCTTTCCTAAAGGACAAAAATTCCCATCCGCCAAAATATCCACTTGGGCTCTTTAAAGCATCAAGCTCCTGACAGTTTAACTCAAATTTCTATTGATCATTAAATGCCGAAAGGTCCAGCCATGACTGACGTACACTAGGGTTTTGTTCTAATGCCAAAAACAAAGTTCATTGCAAAACTTAACCGAATTCCTTCACAATTATTAAGAAATTTCTTTATTCTTGCAATGAACCCACAAATTATTTTTACCACTAGAAAATGGCGGCCAATTGGGGTTATGGGTTAATCAACAATAAATATGAAATGTATTGGATATCTACACGTTTTCATCTACTCATAAACACTGCACACATCTGAGGTCACACAGGGTCATCTAGGGCAAAATCATAGATGGGAATAAAAAAAAAGGTCTCATACACGGGAAGTAATTCATCCTCTCTCTCTCTTCATTTTGATTCAATATTTAATATCTAGTTAAGGGCAGTACTATCATATCAATCGTATCTACTCGGCAATCCCCGTAACAAGACGGTAGATATACCTCGTAGGCAGTACATGAATACACCAGAAATCCTGGGGTAATTCGCCTTATTTCCGGCGGATAACGCAAAATGCACACAGGCACTAAATTTGTATTTGAATACACACAAATTGGTTATTTATCACAATTGAATGGGTTTTTTACCCTTTTCATTAAAGATGATCATATCAACACATCTTTGTTTCATATTTTGTCAATCGGCTCTTTTTGGCAATCCCCGGCTTGTTACAGGGATTGCCGAGTAGATACGATTGGCCCTTCGTTGCTGACCTACTTTCAAAAATGGCTCCCCATTACCTCCGAGGTTATTTTATGAAATGGCCGAGGTGCTCCGAATGCTATCATACGTGCTTTGCATTTGTGAAGGAGACACAATAGTCTTGCACTGAACCCTTGATAGTCGTCAATCTCTATTTACATTTACCTTTATAAATAGTTTTACAATTTAACAACTTCAAGGCTTTTTTAACTTGAGTTTTTTTCCCTTTTTACAAAAATGTATCCACTCAATATGTTACTTTTAAACTTTGGAATTGCATTTTTTTGTTGCTTGTAATTTGGACCAGTCACACAATTTGATATGAAATTGGTCAATGTTTCTGATAAACATTCAAATTGACATTAAGGAAGGTGGTGGTTACTGTCCCTTACCAGTAGCGTGATTGCCAAAATTTTGGAAATCATATATTAAAGTTGCTGGTTAAAATATGAGAAAAATTAAAAATCGAAATAAAATGTTGTTCAAACATGTGGGCAACACTGGTGCAGAAGTAGAACGTCGGCCTCTTGTACAGAGAGTCCCTGGTTCAAATCCCTGTTGGGCAAGTGAAAAATTCCAGGACTATTCCACAAATTGGCGCGAGTACTGGTTTAGTATCCAGGAAGCAGTCATTGAGAGTGGTTTTGAAGAAGCTTCAAGCTTCCTTCAAAATTGATGTAAAACAACAATATGGTAAATAATCTATTGTTGTATGAAATATACTTGAAAGTAGCTTTTGAAAGCCTAATAAATGCAGGAAGTGCCAATATTTCTAAGTGTGTACAGAATATAAGTGTTAAATACATATTGGACTTTATGCAGACTTTTAAACTTAATTAACAATTGATTTTTCATCAAATGTTTTTTCTTCAGTGTGTGTCATACAACAGAACAGCTGTTGTAGAGTTTTATAAAGGAATTAAGTTTTAACTTCCAGATTTCATTACATCTGTGAACAAGCAGCGTTACAATTTAAAAAGTTCAGGGACCAGCATATGGAACCAAGAACTTCATAAAATATGGCTGTATTTAATTGATTACACAGGTAAAATAAACAAGACTGTTCATACTTTGTATGTTAAGTCTGTTACTTCCCCATGCAATGCATCTATGCTTGATGGAAAACATAGACAGTTAAATGAATCAACTTTGGTAATATTATT
This sequence comes from Cerastoderma edule, assembly GCA_947846245.1. Classification (NCBI taxonomy): domain Eukaryota; kingdom Metazoa; phylum Mollusca; class Bivalvia; order Cardiida; family Cardiidae; genus Cerastoderma; species Cerastoderma edule. Next base: position 16,240,178 of record OX401407.1, on the reverse strand, counting down.
ACAACTTTGATTTATTTTCTTCACCCAAACCAAACAATAAAGACATCTTATCACTTTGCTGCAGATGACTCTGGAAAACATTGCAAGAAAAGGAGAAATTTCTCGTGATAAGCAATTTCTCCTTTTCCCATAATGTTTTCTACAGAAGATTATGTCTTAATTTATAACATTTTGAAATGTTGTCTGCAAACTCTTTCAATTTGGGACAGTCTAAAATTAGGTGTTTGGTAAGGGATTAAGTCTCTGAAAAGGTGTATGCACATGCCAACAGTGCCTCAAGAAGCTATGCCTCACCTTACCTGATCATACAGGGGTAATATAAATATAGTAGTCTAGAAACGTAGAGCTTCTTCCACTACAAACTATCTGTCTTTATCAAATCAGTATGCAATGGTTAGATTTTTAGTTTCGCTCCATCTTCACAAATGTAATATCTTCCAAAACTTTAGGATAAAATCACATCTGTACCAAATGACAAACACATTTACATAAAAAAATGAAAAATATGAACAAGTTTAGCAAATGAAATAAAACTGATTTAGCCAAATTGACATTTAATTAATCAAAGAAAAGAGTTATACCAATGATGAAAAGGAATTCACTCAGATTTGTGAACATAACTATTCAATTTACCTTTTATGACAAAAAATGAAATATACATGTATGCATAAAATGACTTATTCTTTCAAACGAAAGGTTGATTTTTTTCACACAGGGAAAACTTTTCTACAACTAAGTAATGAAAAACCTCTAAAATTATAAAATAAAATAAAAGGTATATCACTTTCCCTGTAAAAACACCATGTGTTACTGGTGTTGATTGAATCTGGACTTGAAAAAAGGTTAATAATTATACTGGTAATTTATCTTTTTTAGATTCAAGAACGTATAAACAGATTTAAAGTTCTATAAAGTTCAATATCTTCTTGTTCTTGGCTATTCAATCACATGGTATGTAAAGGGGACTAATTGCTAATTTGTCATTTCAGACAATTCTGTTCTTAAAACATACTTGTATGCAAAATTGGAAGATAGTTGAGCTTTGTATGATAATATGTTTCTCTTTACATTGTAAGTAAGAAACGTTGTCATCAATTGGTATGTATCAGGGAAAGCTATATACCCTATCACATCATTAAACAATCATGAAAAGAAAATAATACAAAATCTACATGCAGATAATTTAGGATCAGGTAAATTGTTTATGTTGATCTAAGTAACTCCTAAAGAGGATGAGGGCTGGTCCACACCAAACGTCACATCTATGTTCATGCTTTTTAATATATCTACCCAAGAATCCCAGAAATCATCCTCATCTTCTCCATCAGCTTTCGCATCTTCAGCCTTCTCCTCGACCTTTGGTTCACTGCTCTCTTTAGTTTCATCTTCTGTAACCTTTTTATCTTTCTTGTCAGATTTAGTATCTGACTTCTCCTCAGTAACACTTTCTTCCTCTTCAAACTCAGCCCAGGGGTCTTCTTCTTCGTCTTTCTGGTCTTTTACATCTGATGTAGGCTTTTCTTCTGTTTCCTCTTTTGTAGAACTTGGAGATTCATCAGATTTCTCAGCAATATGGTCATCTAGAGTGGCTTCAGTTTTGGGTTCCTTTATTTCTTCTTGCGAGGACTCGATTTTGGTTTCCTTTATTTCTTCTTGCGAGGACTCAGTTTTTGATTCCTTTACTTCTTCTATCTTTTCCCCTGAAACCTTACCTTCATCCACAGTGTTTGGTTTATCTGATTCTTCTGGTGTTTCAACTGTACTTTCTTTCGCTTTGTTATCTTCTATACTTGCTATGTCCTCTGAGTCTTGCTTGCCACTGGCTTGAGATGCATCTTCTTTTTTCTCTTCTTTGGTGTCTTCTACAGGGCTATCTGAAAGAGGTTTACTTATATCATCAGTTTTAGTATTAATATCATTTTCTGATTTAGATTCATTACTTTCACCATCTTTACCTTCAAGGCCCCAAGGATCATCATTTTCATCACTGTCATAATCCTTCTTCCGTCTAAACAGCAGTGGTTTCTCTTCTTTCTTTACATCAGATGTTTCTTTATCATCTTGTTTATCAGCATTCTTTTCGTCTGTAGATTTGCTAGCATCTTCTGCTTTAGAATCTTCTTTTTTCTCAAGGTCTGCCCATGGATCTTCTTCCTCGCTATCATAATCCTTCTTACGTCTGAACACAAGGGGTTTGTCTTTCTCTTCCTTCTTTTCTTCCTTTTTATCATCATCTTTATTGGATTCTTCTTTCTTCTCTTCATCTTTCTTTGAATCTTCTTCTTTCTTATCTTCTTTTTCTTCTAAATCAGCCCAAGGATCCGCACTCTCATCGTCACTGTCAAAATCTTTTTTACGCCTGAAAACCAATGGTTTATCTTCTTTTTTGGCTTCAACTTTAGGTTCTTCATCCTTCTTTTGTTCTTCTTTTGGAGATTCATCTTCCTTTACTGATTCTTCCGTTGGCTTCTCATCTACCTTTTCTTCTAAGTCAGCCCATGGATCAGCTTCATCATCGCTATCAAACTCTTTCTTACGTCGAAATACTAAAGGTTTGTCCTTAGCTTCTTCGTTCTTTTCTTCCTTTTTCTTTTCCTCTTTCTTCTCTTCATCTTTTGATTGTTCCTCCTTTTCATCTTTCTTTGGTTCCTCCTCCTTCAAATCTGCCCAAGGGTCACCTCCTTCTTCATCACTATCATAATCCTTTTTACGCCTGAATAGCATTGGTTTATCTTTCTCTGCTTCTTTTGGTTCCTCTTTTTTCTCCTCCTCCTTTTTGTCTTCTTCTTCCTTTTTGTCTTCTTTTTCATCTTTCTTCTTTTCCTCCTTCTTTGAGTCCTCCTCATTTAAATCAGCCCAAGGGTCACCTCCTTCTTCGTCACTATCATAATCTTTCTTGCGCCTGAAAAGCATTGGTTTATCTTTTCCTTCTTCTTTCTTATCTTCTTCTTTTTTATCTTTTTCTTCTTCTTTCTTCTCTTCCTCTTTCTTATCCTCTTTTTCCTCCAAATCTGCCCATGGATCAGCATCTTCCTCATCACTGTCAAAATCCTTTTTACGCCTAAATACGAGTGGTTTGTCCTTTTCTTTTTCTTCAGCAGCCTCTTTCTTTTCATCTGTTGAATCTTTTTCATCAGGTTTGCCTTCTGCCTCATCTTTCTTTCCATCCCCTTCATCTTTTCCTTCATCTTTTGTTTTTTCTGTTGCTTCCTTGGCATCATCATCTTCTCCTTTTTCCTTTGCTTCATCTTCTGCTGCAACTTCTTCAATTGTTTTGTCTTTCTCTTCAGATTCTTTCTCTCCCACATCTGTCTTTAGCTTTTCTTCATCCTGAAAAATATATATATGATACAAATTAAAGTAACACAATACATGAAAAACATCTTCTTGATATTTGGTTGATAAATCGTTTGTGACAATCAATCGCCTGTTGTAACAATGGTCTCTTAAATCTATACCGGTAGATGTGTCAAAAGTTTATATATATTTGTTCAAAAGGGCTATGGAAAAATATAACAAGAACAATCTAAAGAAAGCATGTTCATATTATTACATTTGTAATATGTATAATTCCATCTACTTATACGTTTTTCATGCATTTATGCTAGTATTGCATTCAATGTATGTTTGTAGGATTGCATTGATACATCATACGTATATATGATATAAATGAATTATGATTAACCTATATCACTGCATCAAATAAGGATCGATTGATGATGTGTTTTAATGATTTTGAATAAATTTGTATTGTGGAATGAGAGAACATATTTATGTGTTAACCAAATTGTATGTCAGGTTATTGAGCCAATGAAGCAATTCTTTAGGTAAATCAATTAACAGCATCTGGAATAAACTGTCAGTGTATAGCATTGTACTGGATCAAACAGGAGCATGCAAATTAATTTGTTATTAGAAATGTTTGTATTAATTATACTTAACCCTTTCCCAAACAATAACGACATTTGACTGCTTTGTTGCAGACGACTTTAGAAAACATTGTGGGAAAAGGAGAAATTGCTCTTTACCAGCAATTTTTCCTTTTCTCACAATGTTTTCTGGCCTATCAGAAGATTATTTTCCAATTTCATCACATTTTGAAATGTCGTCTGCAAACTCTTTCAATTTGAGACAGTCGAAAGTTTGTTGTTTGGGAAAGGGTTAAAAGTGTCTTTTGATAAAGTTTCACCCATCCCTAATCATATTTATATATACACATGTAATACATACATGGTTGTAATACACTTTTACAAAGGTTTAGGCATCCAGCATTCCAAAAAAAAAAAAAAGATTCCTATTTTTGAGTACTTATTGAAATTATTTCCTCATAAAACTTTTAACAGCATTCAAGATATATCAGCAGTGTGTGGACATACCTATGACCCTGGTATTTCTTCACCAGAATCGCACATTTTTTGTTCAAGACCTGACTACTTTCACATGTATATTCACAATATTAATGTCAAGTGAGAGCCAATGGTAGGTAGGATTAAATTGAGGAAGTGTCAGAAAATAGACTGGTCAAGGTGCAAGTTAAAATTGAGACACCCTGAAGTCAAATCTCTTAGCCCTTTACCAAACGCCAAATTTCTGACTGTCCCAAATTGTAAGAGTTTGCAGACAACATTTCAAAATGTGATGAAATTGAAAAATAAACTACAGATAGAGTGAGCAATTTCTCCTTTAGCCACAATGTTTTCCAGAGTCGTCTGCAACAAAGTGGTTAAATGTCGTTATTGTTTGGTAATGGGTTGAATTAGTGCCTGCTTTAGACAGAGTATACTGTAATATGTTAGTAAATAACAAAGTAATACTTACGAGATAAATACAATCTTGAATGTATAAATCTTCATGCTGGATCATGCGTCAACAGTCCCAATGGTAACATTCGTAAGGGTTATCAAACCGGAACAGCTGTGTTAGTCGAACATTCCATGGCAAACAAAGCGCAAACAAATTCATGCGATTAATACTGCCCTTGCAAAATCTGTCTGGGGTACAAGACTTTTGCCTAACCATGCAGCTTTTAGTTCTCTTTTCACTTGAAATTTTGCTTTTCTGAGTTTTGATTCAAGACATTCTTGTACTGTCCATGCAATACCTCTCAAATGATGTTAGAGTCATAAGCAAACTGGTTAATCAATCTCACCAAATCTTTGTAATACTTCAATGATTTGAAACTATTCTACTTACAAGGCATTTCATAAAAAAAAAGATAAAATAATGGAATATAAGCAATTTCTCTTTTCAACCAACTAATTTCAAAAGTAAGCAGAAGACATTAACAGATAATGTATACCTTCTATCTTATAAAGTAGCAATCAATTATCCCCCAAACAAATATGTCACACACACTCTTTATACTCTCCAAATTAAACGCTGCTCGCCAGCTATCGTAACAATCAACATTTTTTGTTCCAATCATTGCAGTAAGTCATAAGGGCCTATAACCATTACTCTCAATTCTGTGTGGTACAGTCACTTGCCAATACTCGCCATTCTGTGTGGTACAGTCACTTACACGAGTGGAAACATCGTCAATTGCGACCTCTCGGATTTTCAATATGGAATATTGATGTAGGCAATTTATCTAGGCTTTCCGAAAGCAATGTTGATTTTGATGACTGAGGAGCAGCATTGAAGAGTATATAGTACTTGTGACAGAATTTTACACGTTATGTTTGGGGATAATTTAGTAAAGTCTGATCCACTTGTCAATGAGTGCCAATGATCTGAACTTGTGTTACCATTAACAAACCCATTCGTTTGCATGGCCCGCATTCTATCAAACGTTGCACTACCAAGACCAACATGAAGAGTTTAGATAACCTCAACCGGACAACATCTCTCTAAAGTTTAAAAATACAATGAGTTCTAATGGAGAACAATATCGGGTTCGTGTATTGAGGTACCATCGCTACCCGTCCCAGCTCTAATTGCATAGAGACTGTCGTCCCTTTGCATATATGACTTTAAAATATGTTTGATGTTTAAAAGCACATATTCAATAACTATAAGATGACCTTTTGCAAATTGCCAATCTTAAAGAAGGCATTTCCATAACAAAATGTTAAAGTTGTTTTTTACAATACACAATGGCATAAAAATGCAGCCCATGGGTCAATTTCTTTTTTCACCTGATAAATAAAATAATCTAAGTAAATTCGAAATGCCACTCTAGTATCAAAGAGATATTTATCTTAAATAACTATTTTTTTTATGACAATTTGTTTAATTAAACCTATTCAAATAATATTTGTTTGCTAGGGAATCATTTTGCAACAAATGATTGCTTGATCAGGCTTTAATGCTGTTTTCAACAGTATTTCAGACGTATCACAACTGTCAGTGCACCTATCAATGCCCTGGATTGTTCTGCACCAGTAACATGCGTATATAAGAATTCTTTCTCAGCATCTGACAGTAACAACAAAGATCAGTTGTAAAACCTTGACAGATGGGTAAGATCATGTCACATTGACTTGATTAGACTTCTCAAGTATATTAGCAGAAGTATCAATATGAGAGTCAATAAATATTGTCATTCTTCTGAATACACTAAGACTTTACTGCTAAAAGCTATTCACATAAACAATTCTATGTAGAGTTTGACAATGAGCATTTTAAATCCCTAACAGCAGTTGGAACATTCATTGTGACAAATCAATGGGCACGTTGTGTTACAATTATTTCAATGTTTATCAATCACCAACACAGTTTTTCTTTATTTACTGTTGGTTGTAAGGCATAATGAAGAGAAGGGTTATTCAATATTGCAACCACAAGGTTTAAATGGTACTTAAAACTGAAAAAAGCCTAATTCCAGACTTTTTCTCTCAAACTGTTTGGATGCAGAATCATGCAAACTTATGGGAGGGAACAAGCTTTTGTGGGTACATGGAGGTAGTTACTCTTGAAAGGCTTGTCTATTTACAAATAAAATTTGTTTAATCCTTCTTTCAGTATTACCTGCCATTTCACACTTCATACTTCTTTTTATTTTCTCAATATTTTCCACACTATTTCAAGTTGAGATTTTGTTGAAAAATCCAAAATATATCTTAAATATCTTTTATCAATGTCAAACCCCCTACAACAAGATAAAAATGCAAAAATTTGTTTTCATATGGTTGCTTTCAATATTTTTTTAAACTTTTTGTTTTGCTTTCAACAAATGTTTTATAGAAAACAATACAGCAACTTATGGCTGCATTGGCAATTTATTCAATTCAACTGTATGCCACTAGCTGTCTTACAATCATGCTGTTTTAGGGACGGTTAAAGTGTTTGGCAAACCTTATCCTATATATGTTTTACACCAAATAAATGTATACATACATAGGTATAGGTGTAAGAATTAACTAAACAGATTGTGTCAATTATTGCTACAAAACCAGAGGTCCAGATAAGAAGTTTATTCGAAAAAAGCTTAATTCTTGAACACGTAGGTTGTGGTAACTTGTAGAAGTTGTTCACTAGTATTTCAAATAATATGTGTTAGAGTAATTTCAATCCCTGTCTTTATTGCTAGACAGAAACAAATCTAACATTACTTGATACCTAGGATGTATATGATGATTACTTCAGAAGTATTCCCTTGTATAACAAACTTTTTGATTGCACCAGAAAGGAGTACCAGGTGTTCAACGACAGTATATGTATATGTATGTGAAATATCAAAACTATCTTCAGTTTTCTCTTGTGATCTTGCATAAAAAACACTTGAAAACAGATTCAACAGGTTGGACCAAACTTCTCCCTTCATTTCATTGTTTATATCAATTTAATCACTTTTTAGTAAAGTTTCTACTAAGTCTCATATCACTTATCACACTTTTCTAGTATTTTCTATGTTTCAGCCAATGAACAATGCATTTTTAAATGTATCATGCAATACCTTCTTTTCTTCTACTACTTCCTCTTCCTATATATTCATGGAAGGAAACATTAGGTGTTAGATATAAAATATTCAACATTTTATTCTTGTCATTATTAACTGAATGGTGTTTCCAATTAACAGTTGAAATCATGAGTAAAACACTTATTTTTACTTAGAAAAGACAGAGGCCAAGGAAGTCCTCTTAAACCTGATTGCATTGGTTTTTTTAGACAGCCCCTTGTTACATTTGAATAATGCAAACCTAGAATTCGGATGAACACTCACAAGGTTGAATGTTAATGAGGTGGTGGTTCAAGGCAGACATGTCAAAACTATGGGCAGTTTGGTTATAAAGTTTCAGTTGGGTGACTGAAATATTTTCTGGAGTTCTTGTGTCTTCATTCTAATTCATGCACTAAACATTTTTAAACTAGTATTAACAGTTTCTATCTGTTTTGCAGACAAGTTCACTCTTTAGCCATGGCATTTGTCTTACAACTGTTTATAAAAGTTTCCATGAAAACAAACAATGTTACAACTGTAACTTTACTGTTGATCTAATATAATAGACCTCTTGCATGTGTGCTATAACTGACAAGTTATCAATACTACTCATAGAATGAAGGGAAAACTTGTAGAGGATCTAATGAATGACTACATTAAGTCTGTCACAAATGTGAAACATTGGCAATAGTATATCATTAAACCATCAAATTGTGATTACTAATAACTCCTCAGATAATTATACTGGTGAAATGGCCTTTAAAGAAAGGAAATTTACCTCATCTGATTCTTCTCCTTTCGGTAACTTTAAGAATGATAAAAGTTTTTCATCTTCCAAGGCTTCTGCAAATTCATCGTAATCCTGGAAGTAAAATAGCAAACTGATCACCATTGCGTACACAACAGTAATAGAAATATAAAACATATCTAGTAACAGAAAAAAAATATTTGCAGAAGTTTGTTACTAAATATAGGTTTCTACCTATCTTTTAACTGAACAATACAGATGATTATTACTACTCCTAAGATTTTAAACTTGGACACTGCTTTACAATAAGAAGAAAAACATTTGCTGTACAAATTTATGAGTCTTTGTCTGAAAAATGATTCAATATTTGAAACATAAAAAGGGTGAATCAATAACTTTTACCCTTTAAACTCTAAATATAAACTCTTGAATCAAAATTTGCTATGTCTCAACACATTATCACCAATATGAAATTCTGAGACAGGACCAAATTGTAAGCAATAATATTTCTATTGTGACATTGGGAAGAAGTCATTGTGATAATAGGAACAAGTAATCTTTTTGTCACAGTGCTTTTCTAAAGACAAATGAAGCAGCTGCATCAAAGAGAGGTATCATAGCTTAACCCTTTACCAAAAACTCAATTTTCGACTGTCCCAAATTGAAAGAATTTGCAGAGGACATTTCAAAATGTGATGAAATTGAAAAAAAAATTCTGATAGAGCAAAAAACATTGTGGGAAAAGGAGAAATTGCTCATTAAAAACAACTTCTTCATTTCCCACAATGTTTTCCAGAGTTGTCTGCAACAAACTGGTCGTGATTGTTTAGTAATGGTTTAAGAGAATAAGACAAGTAAAACATGCATCATCAGAAAATATTCACCAAACAGTAATCTTATATGACACCCAAACCTACCCCTAAATACTGTTCACCAACAAACAACTGAGGTGGAAGTGGCTTTTTACTATTCACTGGAGGCTTTGCATTTTCTTGCATGAATAATTTTGCCTCCTCATTAATGGTACTGCCGATGTCTATCTTTTCGAAATCAATATTCCTTGCTGTCAAGACATCCTCTATGTGCTGTTGCCTTCTTTTCAACTGAAATAAAGAAATGTTTTCAGTAAAATTAACAACAAACTTTAATCATGTTTGTTTCTTCCAAACAATCAGTCTTAGCAAAAGCTGTCTGACAAAAGGTTATTGCTGGGGAAACTCATGCTTGTCAGACGTATAAAAGTTTGTCTGTCCTCATGACCCTTGATAATCTACATGCCTCCTTTTACCCTGAGTGCAATATAGGAAAGCCATAATTACAACTGTTAATAGCATAAGACCCATCAGGGTATCTTACCTGCAACTTCCCACACCAAAGCAGGGTGATACATAGACAGAGACATACATATTCAAGACTTTATATGCACATTACTGGGATTAATAACAACTAATAGTCTATCCATTCCTGTGGTTATCATTACAACAAAACAATTCCTGCAGACTACCTGTAGAGAATATGTTTTAAGCTCTTGTAGCTTCATCATTCCCCTTGTTTTCTTTATTGATAATAAATTTATTTTGCTGGTACCTGTGGAAATTATTTTTATGAGACAGTTTTAGTGAGTACCCACAACATAAAGTTACAACCAAGTACAAATCAATGGTGATATGTCCCTCCACAAGACATCCTATTTAAGGTGCTGTAAATGGCACCTCTTGGCATTTTACTACTGAATGTTAGGCAGCTAAAAGCATACAAATAAAGACCTGAAATAACAGCTTTGTTATATCTAGACAACATTTGCCCTCACACTTCAGCAAAAGCTATCCGAAAACAGAACTTGTTTCAGTGTTCAATCCAGCTAACTGCTTTTCGGCAAATAAGGCTCTTTGGGCTCATAAACTTGTTAGAGGGGGCCCTCAGACCAGACAGAACTGGGAGTAATCAGCAGAAAATACCGTAACATGTATGGGGTCCCTCTTGGAGTAAAGCCATCGTGGGTCACCCATCCAGGTACTTACTGCGATGTATGTTGCTTAACTTTGAGAGAAAGCCAACCACTCTACCGAATCACCCATACAAGCCGGCTTCCACAGCGAGACTGTAGAAGTGGTATTTATACATAAACCCTATTACTGTCACAATACATATAAACACGAATAAACATCTCGAAACAAAAAAGTTTGACTTTTCCGTCAAAGAAACCCTTAGCACTTCTTTGGTTTTCATTGTCATCAAAAGTAAGCAACAAATAGAACCGTACATTTGTCAGCCATGACTGCTGAAAACCTCCCTTTTTATCGGCACTTTGCATGGTTTCAGAGGCACTTTGCATGGTTTCAGAGGCACTTTGCAGGGTTTCAGAGGCACTTTGCAGGGTTTCAGAGGCAGTTTGGGTCTAGGTGAGGGCTGTGGGGTATCATAACAGCTGGGGAGGGATCTACTTGCATCTTGGATTGGTAAGTCGGCAGTTTCGGCAAAAACATATCTGATATTCGTTTCTATATTCTAATCAACTTATCAGCAATTCTCACTCAAACGTAATTGTACGAAGACAGCCTGATGTAATACCAAAGCAACAGACGGATATCGAATATTTTACTGGTTAAGCACACTAGAGTTGTGGAATCCTGCGCCTGTGTATGTTGTATCAAAGTATCAAAGATGAGAGGAATCGTCCAAAAACGGCAGAAACACCGGAATAATAGATAAGAATATGGTTTTTGGCCATTAGTGCGGCCAGAAGGCCTAGACTTTTGACAGAGCCAAGCCAAAGCAGCCCATGGCACGGCCGCTGGATTGAACACTGCTTGTCTAGTGTACGCCTTGTCAAGAGGTTTTTGATGAACTCCAAAGTTCAGTTTGATATTTTCCTCAGTGGCTTCAGATGAACTGCTGACATCTGTACTCTTTAATCTTGTTATGTTCATTTGCACGAACGTACATGAGCTTAGAGTCTTTAATGTAAAAAAATCCTTATAACTTGGTGCATTTACGAAAATTACCTTATAAGGAAATATTACCCCACCCATTGTTTTAGCATGCATCACGAATCATTGCGAGTAACTGATAGCAAATTCAATAAATCTACTTACAAGAACGTTTCCAGACATGCCTGAAACATAGAGTGTTATCTTTGTATCATCCATAATGGCGGTAATAGGGGAAGAAAAGTATCAGCAGCCGATTTTCTTAAACTTTCTAAACAAGAATATTTTGGTTCCCGAAATGAGCAGAGATCCAGTTCATCCGGAAGTGTTTCAGACCGACTACACACTGATTTTGACGTCATGATAACTTGTGTACACATTGCTTGTTGCTGTGGAAGTAAACAAAGCTCTTCATACCGGTGGTAACATGCCAATCTTCGTCAATACGCATATTTTCACAATGATTGAGCAGGACTAAATTGTTGCAGTTCAAAAGGTTAATATGTTAAACAGAAACTGGACTTAATGTAGAAATGGCAACACTCACAACTTCCTAGATGAGGTACAAAACGCATGTTTTCTGCAGTAATTAATGGGTGGGAAAGGGTATTGATGATGTTTTTGGTGTCTTTTCGTCTTCTTTTCTGACTTTTATAAACCCGCCCTTTTCATATTCACATTTTCTACTCAGATATATAGGATGCCTTTACATGTAGTTTGTGTCATCGTTATTGTCATATTAGATCTATTTCATGTACTAAAATGCCCCAGTTTGGGCCAGGTATACATTAATGGAAGAAGAAGATGTCTGCTTATTATGCTTTCCTTTCTTATATTGACTCATTTGACTTGGCAAATGTTCTGTTTGTATTGTGCCAAGCTTGTCCAAAAGCCTTAACATACAAGTGAATTTTTTACTGAAATTTACAATACAACCAGTATTTCGACAAGTCCGGAAAAGGATTTTGCATTTACGGACAAATAAATCATAAGAAGGATTTCACGACCAGATTCATCCCTTAGGAAATGTTTTCAAATCTTTCACACAATGACAATTAATGGCCATAACCTTAAGTATGTTTATGGAATCTGCACTGCACTGTTTAACATGTGTAGTGATGCTGGTTTGGTCCATTGGTACTTTTCCAATACCCAGAATACTTATTAGTATACTTAAAGTACTCTGGGTACCGTGAGTTTAATAGAGACATTGAGAATGACCAACTGAGCTCTAGTGGCTCGTGTTGGTTTTACAGTTGTATTTGATAATGTTGATTTCTTCAGGGATGTTTGTAACTTTACATTTTTTTCTAAACTTTATAAGTCTGGCTTTCTGGGATTTGTGTTGGTCATCTTGTTGGGTTATTTTTCGACATGTTATTCAGTATCATAAAGGAATATCTTTGTTTCAGGTTGATTTGACACAAATTCACTGTACAATCCTAACAAACTGTCAAAGACAAAGATGGCTCGACGAGGTGACGCCAGTCCGTACAGGGATAACTCCTACGAGGATGATTACAGCGAGGATTTTGATGATGATGATGATCTCAATGAAACAGGAAATAGGCGATACAAAACTCGATCCCCAATATTACGGACAGGTATGATGGTGATTTTTAACGTTGGTTTGAGTTAAAATGCCAAGAAACATTGAAACACTAGGTGCCATCAGGGGTTGTGAAATCTGATTTCCATTTACTTGTCTGTAAATGCCTAGTATTTTTATTTACTTGTCCATGGTTGTTATATAGTGCATTTCAATTAATTTTGTCACCCCTTGCCATAACTAGCATGAATTTCTTTAGAAAAAAAAAAGGAGATAATGGTAGCTATTAAGAATTCTTTTGTCTCGAGGGATGTGCGGTTTGATGTAATGAAATGATCATCTATCTAGTAATGGGACAGTGCCAAATATCTAAAAAAAAAACATTCAACATCTTTACTCCTGATGAATATTGACATTATACTGGTTCTTTGAGAGCATTTTGGCAGAAAGTTATTTCTTGAATTAACAGCAAGATCTTGTTTTGCATACTCGTTTTTAGATCTTATTCATATGTTCCACTGTAGCCGATTTAGTGGGTTTTTAAGCAAGGTGTCATCTTGGTATGCTGTGAAAACAGTTTACATTAGGGCAATGTTGTCTAATATATTGACTAATGAATTAAACAGAAGGATGTAGGCATGTATGATTATGAGCCAATTAGGAAAATTAATTATATGCAGTGATAATTCTTTGCCCAAAAAATCTCATAAAATTTCCGAAAAACTCATTAATTTCATTCATTTTAATCATTTTTCTATAGAAAAACACATTGACTTTTAAAGTTTTGGTAAAAAAAAAGCCCATTGATTTAATTTAGAAAAAAATCACTGTATAATTATGTATTGTTATTTTTCAAAAATTATAAATACTGTATAGTGCCAAAGCATAGAATCCAAATATTAAATAGTTGACAGATAAAAAGTTACTGAAATATGAACTATTAGGTGGGAAGCGAGGGTTACGGTTAGGAACAAAAGTATTTCATGATAGGAATTGTGTAATCTATCTAAACTTGAGAGATAAGCTTGATGATCAAAAACCTTTTTAGGTGTAAAAGAAAAATCTCAACAAATCAATAATTTATCGATAAGGAAAACATGAAATGACAATCAGTCATATCGTATTTACATACTCAAGCTTATATTTATCCTCTTACTTTTTAAATGACATTAAAAACCTTTTCAGCAGATGACAAACAAAAACAACCTGAGAAAATGGAGAATTTACAACAATTATTTCCATATGACTTTGTGTAAATCATTTGTACCATCCTCTTGAAGAAGATTTTGATTTGTTTTTCTTTGTGTCTTTATTTAAAGCTGTTTTGATATAATTAAAACGTTTGAAAAGCAAAGTAGAGAAAAGTATCAGAAAATATTTTCTCATCAGTTAATCCATATCATTTACATAAAATCAGCAAGTAGCTTTTTAAAGTTGTTTAGGGATTTACTTATCAGTGAAGGTATTATCTGCAAGAAGTTTCAATACTCTCTGAGTGGAGTCCTGAAAGGCATTGATCCATCAGTTAATTAGTAATTAACACTCCATTTCCCAGTGGATATATACTCTCTATTATTACTTCATGTCTGTTTCTATCTGCACATGTTTCCAGATAACCCATTCCCAATATCGAGGGTTCAGTGCAAGACTAAATGATAAATGTTTCACATTTGTGAAGGACTTACTACAGTCTTGCACTGAACCCTCCATATGGGAATCTGTGACTGTTACAAATTAAAAGCAGAAGAACATGACAATAAGTTGACTTGAAAAACACTTTTTTTTTATAATGATATTTAATATTTGGTGAAAACCAGTGTGACCAAATGATAAATTACTCAATATGAGCAATTTATCCTTTTGTCACAGTGGTTTCCCATGACTTCTGTATCAGATGTGTCTGACTAATGTTTTTTAGAGTAAAGGATGAAGACTGTCTCCCCTGAGAGTTGGTAGTGATTATCATGCCATGATTCTTTATTTATCCCAGTCCCTTTGGTCAATCTGTGGAATAAGAAAAGAATAAGAAAACTAGGATGCCTAATGTAAAATGGAAAAACAACAGACAAGAATTACAAAAGAATGATGGATTTTGTATAAACTGACAGATCTGTTGTGCATTTTCATATAGATAAGCAGCGTAATAAAGCTTCAAGGAATTCAGACAGTCAGCTATCAAGGAGTAAGTGATGCCTGACATTTATGGACGTGTCTCATGCATGTACATTATTATAACCATATTAGTGCAGTCAATCTTGTATTTAAGGACCACCACAAAGATTTATAGAATTAACTGTATCTGCTGCAAAAGACATTGGAAACATCTATTACAAAATCTTGCCCATTATTGAACATTAGTATAAGCATCACAGTTATTTGGTGATCTTGTAATGAACTCACACACAATTTGTTTGGCTCAAACTTAATTCTAAAGAATGATTCTGAGTTAACTTAAACACTGTCTCAAGTGAATTGACAAATGCTGAAAAACAGAATGTAACAACACGGTTCATTTATCTTACTCAGCTGCGGTTGTTAACTATTCTAAGGAATAAGGAAGGGTTTAGGTGTAAGAACAAAGTCATAATATTTTGATAATGCATGTTGAGATTGTGTGGCTGACTGTACTTTCTTTAATGGTGGTCCCTTAATACAAGATTTACTGTATGTTGTGTAATCTTTCTCTAGCTAGATAGCTTTTCCATTTTATGAGAAGTTTTGAAGTTGCATGTATGCTATTCAATCTTTTGTATATATTTCATTAATATTAGTAGTAGAAGGGTGATTTGCAAAAGTAGGCTGGGGTTTTTGGGGAGCTCATCAGTAGTTTTATCATAAAACCTAGCAAAGCAGCTGAGGTTTCTGGTCAAAGTAACCGGGGGAAATCCCTGTCTCCTGAAATTTGGAATGTAGAGAAATACTCAAAATTTTATTTTTGACAACAGTTCCAAAGTTAAGCATAGCCGAATCTGAAGAAGGTACAATAAAACAGAACAAAGCGTCCCAAAGAGGCAAAGCCCATACATCCAAGGGCTCCGCCCCATCTAATGGTTCTGGCTATGTGACACCCAGCGAAGAGGAGGGCAGTCAGTATTACGAGACAGAACAGACTAGGGCTTCTCTTAAATATGATAAGCCCCCTCCCAAAAAGTCAACAAAGAAGGCTCCTTTTGAACAGTATCACACTCCAAGGTCTCTTGGCTCAAAGGTTTTGCGTAAGTTGGTGTGAATCCCGTGTTGTCCTCACATCAATTTTACTTTTCCCACCCTTGTAACTTAGTCCACCCCTGTAAATGTCTCGACTTCTAGAAAATATGCTGTTTAGATTTGCTGGCACCTTGTGTTTTCGACATTGTATTTTACCCTATTAATTTTATCCCTATTTTAAGTTTTCTGCACCTACCTTGAAGGCATATTACGAGAACGACTGCATAAAAGAACGCTGTTTTGTATTTGATTACAGAGCATTTAGACCATTCTGATTTGCTGAATAAAATCTCCTTCTGTTACAATTAATGCTTTCAAATTATAAATACCTGCTAGAAAGTCCTTTGAAGTCACACATTTTAGGAAAACCCCTTAGAAATTTTTAGATTTTCATAAAAGATCTTAATATCAAAGATGATTAAGGTAAGATAAAATAATCAAAAAGGGGTCTGTAAGAGGTGTCAATTTTGGCATCTGTAAATCATAATGGTACCAATTAACATGTCTTCAGAGCAGCTAGTATGAGTATGACAAAAAGTCAATAACGGTAATGATGGATTTCTAAAACAATCCAAAACAGGTACTCTATTTACATTATTTTCACTTTGTTAAATTGAATGAACAATCTATTGATTTTTAAGCCAAATATTAAAGATTTTTACCATATTTGAAACAGATTTCTAAGCAATGGGATATGCTTTTATTTGTCATCTGCTGTTGCTTTCAATCTTGGCCAGTAAAAAATACCATATTGTAATAAAAGGAAATATTGCATTGAGCCCATGCAGATTTTAGGCTAAGATGTTTTGTAAACTGCCAACCTTATGACTGGTTCTTTTTAAACCAAATAGGTTTTTAGTCACTCTTTCTTTAAGGGATCAAACAAATGCTTCTATGGTTAGGCTAAAATGTTTGTGTTGTGTGTCACAATCAGTTAACATGATTGAGAATGGTGTGTCATACTCTCATAGAAATTTAGTTCAAGCTAATCATTGCTTTGAACTTCTAGAAAAATAGAGTTTTTGTAGAGCCTGATTGCAGTATCCATTACCCAGAATAAATTTCCCCAACTTTCCTGCAGTGAGTGAGCATGTATGAAAATATACATGGTTTTGTTCTTGCATTCTATCAATTGCCTGAGACATATCCCTTCATTTACATAGAATCAACTGATAGATATATGAGATAATGAGTAGAAATTGCCCTTTCCCTTTTTCCAGATTTGCCCCTTCCCCATCAAAAGAAGGACAGAGGGGGTGGGGCATATTGTTTCTATGGTCTCTGAACGATTTGGGGCATACTATTTTTGGTCTACATAACACCTTATAATAAGATGAAAAAGAAGCCAATGGAGACAAATGATATTAAATCTTTATTTGCAAGTTTATAGTTCATAGTTTAGCTCCTTGTTTTTTTATGCTTTAAATTGTCTTTACCTACCATCATTATGTGAACTGCTCTCCGAGTGTAGTGTTATGAAGAGCTTTGAACAGATTCCATTTCAAATTTATTCATTTATTTCAAATAGCAGGTATGTTGGCAACACTTTTCCATTTGCCTTAACATTCTATATCCTTATCTTTTGTGAAAGACTTGCTATAGTTTTGCACAAAGTCATCAATATGTGATGTAATCCTTTAAAAAATGTATTTCAAGTGCAGGTACTTGGCATTGTATATATTAATGATATATTTCCATTAAATCAGAGCTATCGCAATGATAAAGATAGCTCAATATCTCATAACAGGCGTTAAAAGAATAAGGATATTATAAAAAGGTTAAAGAGTTAATTTTGGTGGAAACTCTATTTCATTAAATATTTTTCATTATGACTTGACTTGTTTAATTATATTGTTAAAATTAAAGTACTTGTAACAAAAGGTTGATGCAAAAATTGTAAAAATCCATTAATGAAACTGCAGACAAACATTGAGTGACTAATTGACATCTAATTGTGTTTTTAGATATTGATTTAGAATTGAATCGAAAAGTAAACCTGGGCATTTTGGTTTTTGAAAACATCAAAAGAACTTATGTTGAAATCTGTCACACAATTTTCACAATTGAAGGATTATACATTTTTATTTTTTTATTGAGGTATATTACCTTTACTGAAGTGATCACAAACATATATACCGGTACTTAATTTGATGTAGAAGAGATCTTTTTAGGGACAGAGTTAACCTAAAGCCATGTGTGAGAGTTAACATAAAGCCATGTGTGATGAGATGTATTAATTATTGATGGAATTATCAATGTGTATGGAAGACTGCCTATCATTACAGCTCGTGTGCTTGCAATCAACCTGTGGATTTATACTTATGCAAATGGCAGTAATGAACCTGATTATCAATATTGCAAATTTGTTATATAACCCTTTACCAAACGCCAAATTTTAGACTGTCCCAAACTGAAAGCGAGACATTTCAAAATGTTATGAAATTGGAAAGCAATCTTCAGATAGGGCAGAAAACATTGTGGGAAAATTGCTCGTTATAAGCAATTTCTTCATTTCCTACATTGTTTCCTAGAGTGGTTTGCAACAAAGCGGTTAAATGTTGTTATTGTTTGGTAATGGGATAAGCATTGAAGCGTTCATGATAATATTTTTTCTTGGAGTTTTACAACCTTGTAGAAATTATGTTATTGGTCCAAAATAAATGCATTCAGCAACAAGTGTTGTAAGAATCTTAACCTGTAGATGACTTTCTATACAATGAATATTCTTGTTACAAGCAACTTCTCCTTATGTCACAGTATTCTTTGAGAACTTCTGCTTCAGGTTTATAAGTGTTACAAGTATCTATGAAGTATTGGGTTAAAAAATCTATCTGGATTGTATCCAAGTATATCAATATTTTTGTCATATTATCTATAGAGAAGACATGCATATAGGTTGCCAAACATATTTTTTGAAGAAAAAACAATGAAGCGTGAAACATCTTAAAGTTGCTGTATATACGGCTTTAGTTTGATATGAATAGAATAATGAAAACATTCATGGATATTACTTTTCAATTGTGATAAGTAACTTATTGAAAATGAGGACTGAAGTGTGACTTGTGAAATTTCTACTCAATCAGATAATGGATGTTTATTTTGATTTAAGGTCCAGACTTAACTTATAGCTCAACGGAATATGATTAATGGAATACTTACTTACAGATGGTGGTTTTGGAATTCAAATAATTATCATCAGTATAACAAACATATTAAAACAATTGTTCCTAATACATCACTAGAGTGACTTGTAAGCCTAACACTGTGGTTAGAGTATGTCAACAATTCTACACTTTAATTCATTCACAATGGAAAGGACTTGCCATAACTTGGGCTGAGTCCTTGTCTTGACTTCAGGAGGCCTTCCTCCATGTGGGTTTGAGATAGGATATACTTAACCATTTCACCTTTACAATGGTGCGAGGGGAGTCTTTTTCAGACAACTTATTGAACGTCAATGGTTCTATCCACAGGCCTTTTTCTCACTCTAATGGGAAAAATTTGATACCTGTTTATGAAATTAAATTTGACAATTAGGTGAAAAAAATAATGCATGCTTTGCCAAAAGGGAAAGAAAATCTGAGGTAAACTCATTTTTAGGGGAAAACTCTGTGATTTTAAAGAAAATCGCAGGTATCTGTTGTATAGTGAAAAGAAAACCTGATCCAGGTCTTCAGCCTTTATTAAAAAAAAATATTCCAATTCCACAAAGTATGGGAACTATTGAAAGCAACCTCAGACGACAGAAAATATCAAGGAAAAAACATATTTTCTCTGCATAATAATGGGTAGGAAAAAAACTCTGGCAAACAGATTATTTGGTTACTGGTAGCAATTTATGCTGTTGTCACAGTGATTTCTGAAGTCTTCTGCCACAGATGTGTTAGAGTGTGGTATAGAATCTATATGGGTTAAAGAATTATGTGCCAGGAATGGCATTTTGATTGAAAAAATGTTGAAGTGATGTTACATTCATTAAAACTATGAAGTATTATAACATTAGTGATTGGCTATGTTATTGAAAATATGTGTGTTAACAAGTCATAAGATTATAGATAAGTGTGTAGTTCTACACTAAAGCATAGAGTCTACCATACAAGTGTATAATGAGGCAGCAATCAATGGGCCATTGGTCCTGTACAAGGGCGGAGTTAGCCAAAGTAGGGCTACCACCCAGAGAGGCCAGTTATTCAGGGTGGTTTTCCTCTGGTATGTTATACATTTAGTGCATTCGATTCAGTTTCATGCAACTTCTGCAGAAGGTTAAATCAAAAAGCAGCATTGATTGTTATCTTTAAGCTGTCTGTAATAAACATGATTCTGTTTTTTAAAAGAAGCATGATGAATGAAAGCTGCTTTGTTCTTTATATTTTTTGTTGCCGTTAGTTTTTGGCATATGCTTTATCCTGCAAAATGCTAGTCCTAAATCAGAACATCCGATATATAACAAATCTAACGTTATCACAAACAGCTTAACCCATTACCAAACAATAACGATATTTAACCACTTTGTTGCAGACAACTCTGGAGAAAATTGTAAGAAAAGGAAAAATTGCTCAAAACGAACAATTTCTCCTTTTCCCATAATGATTTCTGCCCTATCAGAAGATTATTTTTATAATTTCATCACATTTTGAAATATAGTCTGCAATCTCTTTCAATTTAATACAGTCGAAAATTTGGTATTTGGTAAAGGGTTAATTAAGAAACAACATTGAATGCTATTTTTAAGCTGCCTGTAATAAACATGATTCTGTCTCTCAAAAGATTAGCATGATGAATGAAAGCTGCATTGTTCTTTATATTTATTTGTATGCCGTTAGTTTTTGGCATTCATGATATCCTGCAAAATGCAAGTCCTTAGTCAGAACATCCAATATAACAAATCTAACGTTATCACAAACAGCTTAACCCATTACCAAACAATAACGATATTTAACCACTTTGTTGCAGACAACTCTGGAAAACATTGTGAGAAAAGGAAAAACTGTTCGTAACAAGCAATTTTTCATTTTCCCACAATGTTTTCTGCCCTATCGCAGGATTATTTTCCAATATCATCCCACTTTGAAATGACGTCTGCAAACTCTTTGAATTTGGGACAGTAAAAAATTTGGTGTTTGGTAAAGTGTTAAGACACATAGTAAACAGGGTGTAATACTGCTGTAAATGCTCCAGTACCATGTTGGTGGTACAGCAGTGCTATTGGCATGGTGCTGTGTCTTCTACAGTAGACTGGCTCATGACTATCACATAGGTAGGAAGATCAATAGCGATCTAATTAGCTAATGAATATCAGCCACTCTACATGTTACTCTTACCTTGTATTGTCTAGGTAACAATGGGACATGGGATTGGTTAATTCGTTCCCCATGTAGAATTTTGTGAATGGTAATGATGTAAAGGATATCTATGATAGATGATGCTTTTGAAATATGGGAAGAGATCATTGGAAAAAATAGAAAGAATAATGGTAATAATTATTATGCAATTTACCCTTTAGTTGCAGTATTTCTTTTTAAAGTTTTTGGGTCTATAAGTGTTTATTAAGGGGGTATCTTGAACTATAAAAGGTTAAACGTTGTTTAATTGAAAGTTTGCATTAATATTGATAAAAACAACAACAACAACAATAGAAGAGTAGTTATGCTATAGGCCAGTACATAATTATTAGGGCTTGATTATCATTGTTTACAATCTGTTAGTACTATATATTGTCTCCTTTTGTTGGGAACTCTATTGTCATGATTAGGATTGAGATTTGTGAGGAAAGGTTTATTGCTAATTGAAAAGGTATGGATGGTTACTATTATGTTGCCGTGTACATGTATGTGCACTTACATTGGCAGTAATGACTTCTCTCTTTGACATGCTGTCTATGACTTTAACATTTTGACTGGAATAGCCAGTCTCAAGTTGACTCTTAACAACAACTCTTGAATTTAAACAAACAAACAAACAAACAAACAAACAAACCATGTACATGTATAGTTCCATCCTGTGTATGATGTATCAGTTTTCTCCATTTTTATTCCATTATCACACTGAGGCAGAGTGTCAGTCTCGGATGTGGAAAGTTGCAGGTTCAATACCATGTTGTTCCTAGTTATTCCACAGCGCTTAATTAAATCAACGGTGGTCATGATTCCACAAACCATAAATCGATGGTGTTAATGGATTTCAAGCATAGTGTTCTCGAGTAAAACATTGTGGAAATTTATCCGACCTGTTTGAGTACTCGATTGGGCTTAGACAAGGGGAGATAATGTCACCTGTTCTTGTGTCTTTATTCCTTGAAGACCTAGAGTTATCGTTATTTATGAATGGAAATTCTGGTATTTTAATTGATGATCTTGTTTTGATGTTGTTATTATTTGCAGACGACATGGTTTTGTTTGGCGACTCGCCTGATAACCTGCAAAAATGCCTTGATTCTTTGTTACAATATTGTAAAACATGGGGCCTTGAGGTAAATTCATCTAAAACCAAAGTTATGGTCATTAGAAAGAGAGGTCGAGTAAAGCAAGACGTGAACTTGTATTACGATGGAAGCGTTTTAGAAATTGTAGATCATTTTAATTATTTAGGAACTGTGTTGAGCTATAATGGTTATTTTAATCATAATAACGAATATTTAATAGGTAAAGCCTTAAAAGCTGTTAACACATTGTTAAAACATTGTATAAGATATCCTTTAAAACCAAAAACACTGTCTCAATTGTTCGATTCTTTTGTTGGGTCAATCTTGGGGTTCTCTTCGGAAATTTGGGGATTCACCAAATCAAAAACGATAGAAAGAGTGCACTTGAATTTCTGTAGGAGAATCCTGAGAGTGAGAACTAGCACCACGTCTGCAGGTGTTTATGGTGATTTAGGTCGATTTCCACTTTATGTAATGCGCTATTATAAAATTATTAAGTATTGGTGTAAGATATTACAAACAGACAATATTATAATCAAGAAACTTTATATACTATCTTTGTCAGATTGTAACTTAGGGAAGAAAAACTGGGTGTCAAATGTTAAACACCTGTTAGATAACTTTGGATTTTCGATTGCTTTTACAAATACACCAACAATCTGCCTTAAATCGTTTCCAAAACTTTTCAAAAACAGAGTTATTGAATGTTTCATACAAGAATGGCAATGTTCCCTTGAGTCTAGTTCATCTCTTTCAGAGCTAAGATATTTTAAACCTTATTTTGAGTATGAAGAACAATACTTAGACATTTTGCCGCCAAATCTTAGATTCTTTTTGTCGAGAATGAGATTATCGGCACATTCTCTAAGAATACAGACAGGGCGTTACACCCAGAATGCTATACCTCGAAATGAGAGATTTTGTATGTGTTGCACATCCCATGACATTGAGGACGTTTATCATTTTATTTGTATTTGTAAAGCCTTCGAAAAAATCAGAAAACAATATATAACTGAGTATTACTATAAAAAACCATCTGTTTTTAAGTTCAATGCTCTCATGTCTACAAATAATGAAGCTTTACTAATTAATTTGGCAAAATACATAAAAACGGCATTGGAGGCACGTCAACTATTCTTAAGCGTTCATAATCATACACAACAACCTTAATTACCTATTTTTACTTATTTCTTCACTCTTTGATAATCAAACATTGTTTTACGTGTTTAGTATAACTTTCCTTAAAAACCACATGGTATAATACTTTGTACAAACTATGTATAATATGACTATGTACAATGTACTTGTTTAATAAAATATGTTCTGTTCTGTTCTGTATAATCAAGAAAGTGTCAGAGCTGGAAAACCATTTCCTGGTCAGAGAAAGGGGAAAACTCTTTTGGATCCATTGAACACAACAACAAACTGTAACCAATTATAGAAAACTGTTTTATAGCATAAAAAAAAGCATGCTACCGCAGACGTTATTCTCCAAGTTAGTTTTCATTTCCATCTCAATGTTAACCCATTACCCAATTACAAGCCCTTTCCCTGCATTATTTTTGATAATGCCCTGACTGCACCCAACTCGATCAAGAACTACAACACAGAAATAAATTGCTTGAAACATTGCTGCCATTTTGTCCTTTGTAGCAATGGTTTCTACCAATTTCCTTTATTAGACAAAGCTTGCACATTGAAAGATACTTTCAAGAAACCTGCAAAAAGTATTATATGGAACACCCTAGATTTGACATGTCTTGTGACATTTCTAGTGAGAACATTTCATGTAATGTATAAGTTACTTTTTGTACTAATTAAATACTGTTTTCTTCTGGTGCTTTCAATTTTAGGACATCAATAAATGTGTTCTTGGTAAACAAAGTATACTTTATAATTCCATTCAAGGGATTTGAGTTACTTTTCCCAATTATTTTAAAGATTTCTACCAAAGGAGATAAGGAAATTGTTATCTACACCCCTGAGACAGATGTTGGATCAATAATTCAGTTCACACTTAGCTCCATATCAATGCATTGTTGCCATGTATTTTGATTATTTACTTGTTTCCATGCCAACATCTTTGTTTTTGCCATTGATTCAATTTTCTTAAAATTAGTGGTGGATAATGTGACAGTATATTGGAATTTTTCTTTGAACAATTTATTTCTTAACTGCATGTACATCTTTTTCGTATTTTTTTATTTTATCAATTTTCAAGTTAAATTTTTGGATAAGAAGACCTTAATTACTTTTTGCATACTTGCTATTCATAATGAGTCTTTTTGACTCACTTCCATCAAAATACTTATACAGAAAAAGGAAATGGCTGGCAATGAGATAGTTTGTCTTTTTTCACAATTGGTCAATGGCCAATTCAATGAAGAAAAATCATATTGATTGTTCTTCCTTTGCTTATGCTTTCAATATGGACTAGGCCTTGAACCTCAAAATAACCGTTTACACTTGATAAGCTTCAGATGACATTTAGCTTGATAAAGCTTATAGTGTTTTAATGAATCTTAGAATCATTACTTGTCATAATTAAGCCAGCTTTCAAAGTTGTCACCAAGTACTATTGATATCAAGTGTTATTCCATTAGAATAAGTTGTAATTAATTTACCCATTTTTATTCCAGATCGTTCCAACAAGCGTGGTAGAGGACGTGGCACAATGCCAAATACAGGGAGATCCAGCGAACCCAAGTTTGATAACATTGCTAAACGCGTCATGTCAGCAAGAAGACATAAGATAAACGAACTCATGAATCAAAATAACGAATTAAAGCAGCAAATTATCGAGATAAAGGATGAAAATCGGTTGTTGAAAAAAACGCAGCGCAGACAGGACAAAGCTTTACAGAGGTTTGATGACCAGGAGAATGAGTTACCCACGCTAATACAAAGACAAAATAATGAAGTAAGGAGTTTAAAAGATCAGATTCGAAAGTGGCGCGAGAAGTTTGAAAAGTCAGACAGATATTTACGTGACGCGGAGGATGATTTAGATAAAATGAAACTCAAACTCAAAAAGTTGAAGTCTTTAGCGGATGAGAAGGAATTACCGGAACGGGCAGAGTTGAATAGGAAGTTAAACCAGGCAGATATTGAACTTGAGGCTCGGGATGTTAAAATCAGGGTAAGCTAGTTAACCGTACCCTTTATTTGGAATTTCTATACCCGTCAAAATTAAGATTATAAGCAGTTTGCCACGTTTATAAAGTGTAGCTAGGCCTATTGTTTTCTTGGCCTTGTCAGATAGGAACAAGTTTTGTTGAACAATTATGTATAAATCAGACAGCTATTAGTGTAGAGGTGATAGAGTGTACATAGACACCAAAGTCAATCAAATAACATTGGTCATTTTCTGTGATTAAACTTGTATGAGGTTTTGAGCGGTATCTTGCTTGATTTGTAAAATAAGTAGGAGAGGTGGGTTAAATGCTTTTCCTACATATTTGCCCTAGGCTAAGACTCAGATAGAATCTTATCTGAGGTTTGAGTGATGTTAGGTATGTGCAATAATAATGTAAATGAGAAACCTATGCATTATCATGGGGAACTTGGGAATGTTTATGAAGACATAACAGTCGATCAGTGAATAGCAAAAGTTCTTACATCAAAGTCGATCAGTGAATAGCAATAATTCTTACATCAAAGTCGATCAGTGAATAGCAATAATTCTTACATCACAGTCGATCACTCAACATGAGTGATTTTCAGATTGCTTATTCAAGTAAAAGGCTTCTTGCAGTGTTTTAACCCATTCCTCAATATGGGAATTTGTGTGTCTGGTCCAAATTCAAAGGAACAGTAGACAACAAATAATAACATGCATCAAATACATTTTATTTATATTTATGGTAAGAGACCATTGTGACAAAAAGATAAATTGCTCATCATGAGCAATTTATCCTTTTGTCACTCTGGTTTCTAAGGTTTTTGACAGCAGACCTCTCATAGTATGATGATAGCGTAGAGGGTTAGCTAAAGTAATAGGCTTCAAACATTGATTTGATCATGTAATGTTAATTTTCTCCATTATGTTCTAGGAACTTGAGAAACATATCAAGCACTTGGAGAAGAACCACCGCCATGAGCTGGGTATCGAGCGGGCCAGACAGAAGGAGGTCAACAATCAGCTGTTACAACTTAGGGAAGAGAACGAGAAATTGTCAACAAATGTCAAGGTTAGTAATCCAGTCATGTGGTCTCGCAACTCTTATGGAGTACTTCCTGGTCTTAGTGCCCAAATGTAGTCCCATTTCGAAATTTTGGGTTTTGATTTCTGGTGCATAGTTTTGCTAGTAAGAGATGAGTTGCTAGGACACTGATGTGTTTCCTGTATAGATGATAGTCCTGCAATGAGTAGTTTATGCCTATTCATTTTGCTTCGTTTTTGAAAATAGTCCTTAAAAATTAGAGAAATTTATTCTCTGTCCTGGGTACATCAACATAAATAACAAAACCAAATGTTAAGATAAAGTTTTAAAGCTGAGTCCCGCTAGTCTCAAGAATCCCTCTTATCACAAGCCAGACACTGACATGAATGAGAAGTTTTCAACAAGAGTTGAGGTGGACAACACAGTCAACTTGTTTAGGGTCTATACAGTGATATTTATTACTACAATTTCTCCCATAAAATTCCGTGACATATCAAAATTAAAAGCAACCGTTCTTGACAGTCATGAAGTGTTTATATGAGAAGAAGTAAATAAATGTTTTGTAACACAGTCAACTTGATTAGGTTACAGTGGTAATAATGTTTCCTGTGTTTATTAAGGCAGTCCATGTGTAATGTTTCCACAGTATTACAGCCTCAAACTTGCTTCGATCCCCCTTTTGATTCACCATTCTTGATGGTCTCTCTGTTATAAACTTTTCAAATACCAGTATGTGATCAAGATACTCACTTTAGTCATCCACCATCAAACAAATTCTTCAAGAAATCTTTTAATTTAGAGTCCATTTTCAATCTGTGTAACAACAGAACCATTTCTTAAACATTTAGAAAAATGAAGTAAATATATTCCAACAAAATCATTTCTTAATCATACCTTTACAGGAAAAAGAGAAAGAGATCCAGATGAAGAATATATATGCTAATAGAATGGTGAAACCCCCACATCGGTTACCCAACTCTTATAATGGTACCCCACATGACACCCCGCCTCCTCGACGTCGCAGACCCTCAGAGGGGGAAGAGATGACCCCGCGTGATCGTGCCAAACAAATGGAACAAAAACGTCGCGAGGAGTTACGCAGAAAACGGGAACTCAAACAGGTATTGGACAATATGATTTTTAATTTTTTGGATGGGTCTTGCGTTTTCTGTCATTTAACATTTCCCAATTCTATAGAATTTACAGTATATGACATCAAAATCAATTTCATTGAAAAGTTGAAAAAAAAACCTTTGGGTCCGCATTCATTACCCAATGGTAGAATTGATGGACATTTAAGCAGCTGTCTAGTGTTCAAGCTCCATTGATGCCACTTGTTTTTTAGATTTTTGTTTTAGATATGGCAGGACACTTGAGAACCCTAACCTAGGACTGGTGAAACCAAGGAAAGCCATGATACTGAAAACTTGTTGACACAGTGTTTTTAATTATACAAACAAGCTGCTTTTTGGAAAATATTTGTGACAAAACGAAAATCTACCCATGTTTCTGATTTTGTCACAATGTATTCATTTATCATTTGTGGCAAGGTGTCTCAAGCTATGATTATGGGGGCAAGGATTAATCAAGGCTTTAGTTAAATCCATTGTAATGATAATAATCATGTATATAATATGCTAACATTGGTGTTTGTTGCACTATGTATGATAAATGCCTATTTCAAACATCTTTTCATATGTATTCATCACTTGCTGGCAGACTTTTTAACCTTATATAATTTACAGCTCAATATGCCAGAGCGTTGAAAACTCTTTCATGATGAACTTGAAATATTCAGGCATGCTTTGCACTTAAGTAGTTTTAACTAGTTATAAAAAGCTTTTCACATTAAATTTTCGTAAAGAGTAAGAAGCCTTTTGATAAGGATTTCCTTTTTGGCAAAACATTGATTCAAGAATATCAATCACATTTTTGGAAGAACCAAACTCAGGAACAAAGTAAGGTAATTTTGATTTATTGATGTACATGTACTAAGAAATGGTAATCCGACCATTGTTGGATCTGATCTCCAATTACCCTAGTTTATCATCCATCACTTATATTTGATTCTTTGGTATTTCTATGTTTCCTTGGCTAGACTTTCGATGAACAGATAGAAGATGAAATCATGGTACTTTTTGTTAAAAGTTGTTGCTTTTGGAGAAGTGACTTATATTGTTTTATAATCATTTTTCTGATATGACGTAAATGTTGTTACATTATGTGTTATCCTTGAATATCACCATTTTGCATGTTATGTTAGTGTTCAAACCCATTGTTTATTGCATTGCACTCTTTTTGCTTGTCAGCAGAAATACAACTTTAAACTTTATAAGAGGTTTTGTTCTATACATAATGACGGATAAAATTTCAGGTGTATTGAAAAGATTGAAATATAATATGAACATGGGCTTAAGATACCAGAGTTTCACTGTGTATACTATTATTTAATGGCATTTGAGCTTAAGTTTGACCATTTCTTTGGTCCATAGAAACATAAGGTCCATTAAAGTTATTTGGATCTTATAATTGTCTTTTAATACAAAATCAGTGGCATTGATTACCCAGTTGTGGTATTGCATGAATATTGGAATTGCAAAGTTGATCTTGTTTAAAAGTGACCATAGTAAAAGGTGTAAGAATGTAGTTCTTAAGGCAACTAGTGGCTTAACTTGGACACCAGGCATTCAAAAGGCTCCAGAACGAGCTTTCTGCGAGACTTGTGTCCTGTATTTAGGAAGCCTTAGACAAGAGATCTGTTCATGTAGCGATTAAGAGTGGTGACTTAAAACAAGATGGACTGCACACCATATTGTGCACCTATTAATGCAACTCAAAAGGCGACATTTCGTTTATTATTGTTATTTATTGTTTCAATTCTTTTTTAAAGGAGCGTGATAAACAGGTGAGGTTAATTAAAGTAAAAGAGGGAGCCATCTTTTTCGTATATCAATTTACAATAACATTTTGTTTTGAATTCCCCCATTTAGAAACCCCTACCTAGTTAATTTATCATTGCAAATAAATAACATGCTGCCAGCCTTTAAGAGCTGTAGTTTGAAGTTTTATCCTTGACTTAATTTGCACAATTTTACTTTTCTAACAAAATTCCCTTTTGCATATGTTCAATTTTCTAGATAGTCGCATATATTTATGAAAATCATATTACATACTTATTGGTCATCTTTCCCTTTATGCTTTTACGCATTTAGTGTAGCTTGCATAAGCAATAAATTTTAAAATGTCGTATTAGTAAGCGCTTCAATAAAATTAATACATTGTGAATACTATATAGTTGATGGTCTCTAAACAATGGTCTACAAGTAAAAACATACCTTTTGTGATTTACCTCTACATTGTATTTATACCACAGATAAGTAGAATATTTCATATTTGTTGCTTTTCAGACTATAAAATCATCTTAGTCAAAATAAAACCCGCTTAGATAATCTTCCCAAATGAGTGAAGGCTTCCCCCCTATGGGTTATTTTGAATGGTTTGCATTTTTATTTTGTTGATATTGAGAAAAAGAAGCAATTAGTTGCTAAGATTTAAGCTTTTATTTTGCTCTTTCTCTGCTTTTTGATGATTATACACTATAAGATTACTTTAGCCACATTAGTTGAAATAATTTAGAATGAACAATACATATTTCTTGTAGTTATTTTTTGAGAACCTATAGGTTTGCCTTTTGTAAACTGTATTATGGAATTTAAATCTCTCTATACCTGTAGCAACAAGTGAAACGTGACAATTATGTTGGCAAGCCACCTGCACCTAGACAAGGAAAACACATGTTATACCCCACCCACTCTGATAACATGACCCCAAGGTCGTCTAGGTCACCAATAAGAACAGAGGTAGCTAATCTAATTAAAGAACGGAACTCACCAACTCTCATCTTTCACTGGGTGGTCACTTTAGGTGCATCAACCAAAACAGGCTATCAGAAATTGCTGCGAAATGGCAATTGTCCCAGATCAACTCCTGTAAAGTGCAGGTCTTGCGGTGATTTCGCTTTTTAAAAGCTTGCCCTAACCTTGACCATGTTGAAATAATTTCTTTCAGCACATCTTGAAACCTTGTAACAAGAGAAAAGTTTGCAAATAATGAGAAAGTATTTTTTATCACAACACTTTTTATTTCATTTCCAATCAATTATGCTTTGTTGATTTTTTAGCAATCTGTGACAGCTAGGCGTGCTTCAATGGGGGAATGGGTTAAACCTTATCTTCATAAAAAACATTTTTAAGTTAAACTGCAACCATTTAATTAAGAAACCATTGGGACAAGTCAATATATGCTCACAATGAGCATATATTTCTCCATTTGTCACAATGGTTTCTACAAAGTGTCATGAAGGTAATTGTATTTTTCTTTCTTTATCTGCTATTTCTTTCAAATTGGACCAGTCACAAATTTCCATTTTAGTGGGTCGATTGGGATGAATCTGGTCTTGGATGGCACTTATACAGGAATCCTTCATGGCTTGTTGGTAAAAATGCCAGACTTTTAACTCACAATTCCGGGTTTAATCTCCGCCAGTGCCACTGCTTTCGTGTGAGTGTCCTTTAGCAAGAAACTTCACACTCCTAGCCTAGAACTGGTGAATTCCAGGAAAGCTGTTATACACTCTATAACTGAAATATTGTTGACACAATGTTAAGCCCCATCTAATATCACCTAGAAACTCTGATATCCTGTTTTGCTGATTGCATCTTTCTTCTTTACTACTTTAGAACTTTAGATCCCACTGAAATAGTCAATGGAATAACTATTAACTAAGGGATGGACCTATACTTTGTTTTTAGGTAATTTATTAAATCTGAAATATAACATGTAGTTAGAGTGGGATAAAATGCATATGTTTTTTTTTTATAGCAATAGATAAAATAAAAATCTTAAGGTTTGAATGTTGGTTTGTACATGCCAATAGAGTTCATTTTTCCATGAGAGGCACAAATATTATGCATGAATTTAGCAAATATATTTATTGAAGACAAAACAATGTGATAAAAAATACTGAGATTTTAAACTCTTCTCAACATGGTAATAAATTATGAAATACATGAAATCTTTAGCCTAAGAATGCTGGGTAATTTAAAAAAAAAAACAGATTAATGTAACATCTGCTTTCCAAAACCTTGGCTGCTGGCCTGGATCTAACCTGTTTGCATAAGCATGAAGTGGGTTCCAGCACTATAAGGGTAAATAATGTCTGAATGTCTTATCTATAGAGAAGGCAGAAGTATGGTAGTTATATGGCCAAGTCCCCAACACCTAGACATGACTTGTTATCACCACGCAACCTTACCCACTTTAGTGACATTTCCAAAATGTCAACGAGATCGTCAATAAAATCAGAGGTAGCTTGTTGTTCATGTAGCAAATTGGAATAACTAATTATGTGTGCCATTGACCAAAGCAAATTTGGGTAATGATGTTTTTACTGATAGCTGAAATACTGTTTTTGGAGTCACCCTTATGACAATCAATAGTGATTTATAAAACTTTTTACTTAACAGGTACAGCTTCAAACAAAATTCAACAAAATTTTTTAGAGAGCATTGATGATTGGTTTTTCTGAAGCGGTCTGTAGATTACCTCAAACAGGGAAAGGAATTCCCTTTAACATGACTACAGCAGACTTCCAAAACAAATGATTTTGACCAAAGAGGAAACTACTTTCCATTTTTTGCTTTTACCATATTATTTACTTGAATTTTTAACAGTGGATAAATGAAATTTTATCATTAAATTTTGATACCTTCTCTATTCTTGATTTTAGACCTGTCACAAAAGGCTTTTGTTAAAAGCTTTAATGCCCCTTTTTTGCTTTGTGCATTTGATTTTTTCCATGTTTTTTTTTTTTTCAACTTTAGATTTGTTGTGAATTAATGATTGACTGAAGTAGTATCACACAGGTAGAAATTAACCTTAGGATAAACATGTATGCATATGGGTGCCATATACTACTGTAGTTCCATCACATAATATTATGTGAAAGATTCACAAATAGTCATGCGCTAAATGCTGAATTACCATACTTCATCAACCTGAAAAGTACTCAGTATGTGCAGTTCCAAGACAGTCTTGTATGTTTCTATTATAAATGAGGTTATATGATTCAAAGGAGCAAAAACCTTAGATAAGCTGTAGACAGAACTCAGAATAAGCTGGCCAATGTGCACTGGTAGATTTAGCAAAAGATCACTTTGACTTTTTTTACTGGTAAATTAATACATCATAATTGGAAGAGTTATACAGACTACATTTTGAGAATTCAATGCATGACGACGATCAACTTTAAGTCATTTCAATAACAGCATTTGAAAATATTGACTTGAAAGTTACAGATGTTGACATTATCTCAAAATGCTTTCATCTTAAATTAGATAATCATACAAAATTTTGTCAACATTAAAATTGTCTTTCTTTCTTTTTTTTATTTCCTTTTTTCTTAAAGAACCCTATTAAGGGCAATAGATTGAGTTTAGCATAGGTTGTTACCAGCTGTCATAAATTAACAGTTTGATGTGTTTGAATTTCACTTTCTTTATTAAAACCAGCTTTCATTTAATATTTTGTGTGGTATTTCATAATGTTTGATACCTAGAATTTGTATATAAATGATTTTGAAAGAAAGAATAGCCAATGGCATATAAAGTATACCTTCATAACTTTTTACAATATTAATGGTGCTTATTTTTGTGATCAAATTGAAGATGAACCAGTTACCTTTGTAATTGTTTTGCCTCATGTTCTCATTTGCTATCACAGTTCCACTGGTAGATTTGAATTGTCATGAGAGGTAGTCTCTCAGGTCATTTATAGAATCCCAATGGTTCAATTCAACTTGAAAAACCTTATATAAGAAGTTTAGTTAAATGTCTTCCTCCGTCTATAATAAACTGGGCATCACAATATAAATGAAACTTCTGTTTTTTGGGTTTTTTTTTTTTGTTAAAGCCAAATATAGCAACTATTTTAGTTATAAATTAATTTGTAAAGATTTCACTTCTTTCTATATAACCATATTAATTGTTACCTGTTGCAGGTTTTTAAGGACAGGAAAGTTACAATAACTCTGTTAAAGAAATGTAACACAACAATTTAGATATCTGAAATTGTTGAGTTTTAGTTTGTCTTATTGACACCTTCATGTGACATAATTC
Organism: Cerastoderma edule; assembly: GCA_947846245.1. Classification (NCBI taxonomy): domain Eukaryota; kingdom Metazoa; phylum Mollusca; class Bivalvia; order Cardiida; family Cardiidae; genus Cerastoderma; species Cerastoderma edule. Next base: position 16,206,103 of record OX401407.1, on the reverse strand, counting down.
TTTTTCTTTTAACACTGAAAGTGAACTTTAAACTTTTAAGGGTAGAACTTGCCATATGCTGATGCTTTCAGTTTGGATTAGAACAAAAACAGCAAAGTGGCATAATTTATGGAATTTGTTGGAACAAATATACATAAACGGGATTATCTTGCATATCAAGAATTACATTGTATGTTTTTTGAAAAATAGATATTGCATGTTTATGGATAGATTGTATTTCTGTTTATTTCTAATTTTTCCTGTTGTAGAATTCCTTCCTTAAATAGGTCAACTAGTTTATGGAATGGGTATTTTGGTGTTCTTGGTGTCTTGATATTTAGAATGTCTTTTTGTCACTATAGGAACTATTCTGAATCAGTGCATACCCAGCTCAAAAGTTCCATCCTTCTAATCATCTTATATGTTTTTAAAATTAAACAGTAAAAAAAAAAGAAATGTAGGTGTACAAACTGTCAGAATATATCATCCAGAAATTGGCAACAAAATGATATGCAATCAATCGTATGTCTCGTATACCTCCTGAAAATATTACTGAGAAAGATGAAAACATTGCAAAAGGATTTATATTGAGATTAGCCGAAATTGAAAACAGCTGACAACAACAAAAGAGAGAGTGATCAATGCACATTGTTTTTGTGATATTTTGAGGACACCAATTTAACAAAAGAAGGAATTGCTTGTCCTGCATACTATTATCTTTTGGTTTCTACAGTCTCCCTCAAATTCAGATATTATGGTGTTAGAAACCAGTCATTGGGAGCAATTAATCCTTATGAAATAAAGCTTTATAACCCATATTATTTAGGGATTGTTTTATGCTATATTTTGTCGTCTTCTGTTGCCTTGATTAATTTTGGACCAATTACAAACCCCAGTTCGTTAGAATAGGTAAAAGCTTTATCTGTGATTACTCTATTTAAATTATATGCCTTCCTTCCTATGTTTAGAAAAATTGACCCAAGAGGAAATCTAAGTAGGCTTATGTTTGTTAAAAATTTGTATTTCATATGGTTGCCTACTTGTTTGTTTGGTTGTTATTTTCTTAATCCTTACTTGCATTAATTTTGTATATTGATAATGTTAATATATTTTCAACACTGTCATCAGTTAATGCATTATCTCAGGACTGATGTAGAAACATTGTAGAGCCAACAACCTTAAAGCCTTATTCGAAGCCTACAAATGTATTATTTCTCACACTTTACGGATGTTTTATATAATATACTATTTATTACATTTACAAAACATATCTATGAATTAATTGGTTTTTCCTTTGAGTATGTTCTAATATATTCCAAAGAAATGGCGTGTGTATCAATATGTTGCAAGTAAATTTTTGATTGCCATGTTCGCATGACTTTATTTATCGGTGATCTCAAAACTTGAACTGGTGGTTATAATTTGTTACGTAATTCTTTTTTATATTTTTAAAGGATTCAATTTACTTCTGGCTATCAATGGATGTATTTATCAAGAAATTTGAGTTCTCACAAATTTGTATGGTTTGGTTAATTGAAACAAAATGAAGTGTTCACACACAGATAGGAAATCAAGTTATTGACCATCAGAAATGTAATAAATCAGTTTTCATATAAGACATTTGTATCATATTATAAAACTATTATAATTTATGAAAATAAGAATGTTTATTATGATATTTGATAAAAAACCTTTGTGATGAAAGTGAAACTGCTTGTCACAAAGGTTTGTACTCCACAGATTATTCACAATGAGATATATATATGAAACTTCTGCATTATACATTATGCAACAATTTTTCTTTATGTGAAGCTACTGGTATGTATACCAATTGCCGAACATGAAAAACTTCAACATGGTTATTATTGTCTCAAACCAACTTGTGTTGAGTTACAATTACATCTTGTTTGATTCCCTCTTTATGTGTTTCAAAAATATAAATAAATTAATTTAAAACATATATCCAAAGTGGACATTAATTTTGTTATCAATGATGTTGAAGCTATTGAAGCAATTTTCCTTACCATTTAAATTTTAAAATAAAGTAAAAGCTACCAAATATGTTGTTTATTTATAAACTAATATAAATATTATTTAACTTCTTTCTCACTTCAGCATGCTGAAAAATTAAAGCGTGAGCAAGAGTCCAGGAAGAGGGAGGAAGAAGAGCAGCATACACAACGAAGTCGACGGGAGGAAGACGAGCGTTATGAACGCAGTCGACGAGAGGAAGAGCAACGCTATCAACGCAAGAGACGTGAGGAAGAGGAACGAGAACTGGAGGAAAAGGAAAGAAGGCTCAACGAACAAGCTGACAGAGAAGAGGAGGAAAGGAGAATGAAAGAAGAGAGGGAACGAATGAAGCGAGATGCAGAGGAAAGAGAACGCAGGGAGCGAGATAGAAAAGAAACAGAGGAAAGAGATAGAAGAGAGAAGCGTGAAAGAGAAGAAAGGGAAAGAAGAGAACGAGAGAGGAAAGAGCAGGAGAGAAGAGCTCAGGAAGAACGAAGACGATTTGAAGAAGACGAAACGTTCCAGGTGGAGCGTAAGAAAAAGGACGAGATATTACAAAAATTGAGAGAAATTGACGAAGGTGGACAAAAGGGGAAGGAAAAGGATAAGAATTTCAATGATCCATTCTTTGTTACGGAAGGAAAAGAAGATTCTACGGACTCTATGGGTAGTAAGAAAAGTTATAAATTCACAAAGCCCATTGAAAACATGCATAAAGGTAAACCCGCTCGAACAAGTTTTACCTCACCTCTCGTAAGTGACACTTCAGATAAAAGGAAAGTAAAGAAAGAAACAGACTCTGTGGAAATTGGTGGTTACAATCCTTCTTTTGGGGGCAAACTTGGATCTGATAGGACCAGTGGACCAAGTAAACCAAAAACCTTTTCCTTATTTGACGATGATGAGCCGAAGCCTAGTTCTACTACAACAAAGCCTGGTAATAAGTCAAAGCTTCTGGAGGACTTGTTTGGTTCCAAAGGTGATACTAAATCAACAAATAATGATGACATTTTTGCCCCAAGACCTCCTCCAAAGAAAACTACTGGAAGTGTGAATAGAACCTCTTTTCCGTGGGACGATGGTTCCAATAAAGGTTCGGCCGGGACATTGAAAGCAAAACGGGAGAATTCCTCAACACTGTTTGGAGGTGGTAACGCCTTTGTGAATGATGAGGATATATTCAAATCATCCCAGCATACTAATGGTTCTTTACCTCGGCGCTCAAAGCAACCAACAACGACATTTCATAACCGTCCCACGGTAAACGCTATCGATCAATTTGATGATGATATTGAGGAAGTTATTTTGTGAAATTTTAAAAAAAGGGAAAAATTATCTATATTACACAGAACAGTTAGTTTATATGATAAAAATTGTGTATTTATTGATACAGTATAAAATAAAGTCTGTGATATAAAATTGGGCACAAAGTATACATTTATAGTTTTATTTATAAGTTATTTTACTGAAGGTTATGAACAGCTGTGTTCGGAACTGTATTTACTTTTCCATGTCCCTCATACTCCATTTTGAGACTTCTTCAGTTTTAAAGAAAGGACAGTTGCTCTTTTTTTCATAATATGATGAAAATGAGAAAATTCTTTTTGTAACACAAAGGTTTCTGGAGTGTCCTGTTGCATGAGTGTTAATTAAAACTTTTTCTGTTGTTACAAAAGTGTGAATGCATTTGAAGTAGATGGCCTCGGGAAATATTGTGACAAAGGAGAACTTGTGTATAAGTGGTTATGAGGATTTTGTTCAGAGAACATAGATTTATGATATCATGCTTTATGCAGCCACATCATTTCCTTCTAGTTCAAACTGTCATTATCTTACAACCATATTTAGCTGGCTTATATGTTTGTTAGCAAGTCTGCAGAATTCAGCTTGTAAATTGTCATGTACCTACACAATGGTTGGTCTGATAATTCGATAAATCATTGACAGACATTCTACTGAAAACTTGCTGCAAACCTTTGCTTTTACAAGAAATTTACATGACAACAACTTGCTTTCTTTTCTATTTTTCATGATTTTTCTTTTTTTTATTCTGAATGAACAAATGTGCAAAGAATATCATCATCATTATAACATTGTATCAACATTATCAGTGCTTTTAATATTTTTTTTTTTTTCATTTAATTTAAGTCATATCAAATGCCAGCAATGGTTACTACGACATCATTACACATACAGAGAAGTCTTTATTTTCCTCCTGCCTATGGGAATTTCAGAATCCAGGACAATCGGGTGAGAGTCACTCACCTGATAAAATGAATGTTGATGGTTCTACCCAGCTTGGCTCAGCTCTAAGGGGTAGTAAGGCCTTGGGGACCTACTTCATTGATTATTAGCTACATATAAAATATTGTTAGTGCAAAATAATAGTCCTATAAAACAAATAGAACCATTTTCAAGCATCATCTCATTTCATCTTGACCTAATTTGAATATTTTTGGAATCCGTTTTTTATAAAATCTGATCATCACTTTATTATTATAATTATTTTCCAATAACACTTACCTTACCCAATGCTCCGACACACTTATATTGCTCTCCATGCAACAGAAGGCTTCAGAAAGTGCCGTGACAAAAGAAGACACTGGCAAAACAGAATTTTCATCAAAATATTCTAACTTTTCCAGTGACAAAGTCTGCCATGGAATATTGTGACCAAAAAACCTCAATCTTTGATGTAAAAAGCTGAGTTAAAGGTTAATATTGTATTGAAACATTCACTTTAAAGGGAGAAAAAGTCAGTAACAGATTTGTGCCAATCTACTTGTATTATATTCTGTGTTTCGTTCTGTCTTTGAATATCTAACTCAAGTCTATTATTGTTTAAGTGAGAAAGTGGTCATTTTAAATTGTTGGAGCATAGAATATCCTATTTAAACCATTGATACATCTGCCTTAATTTAATGGAACTACAGCTTCCGACTTTAGGAACCACTGGGACAAAAGAATAAAATGTTTCTGTAAAAGGAATCTACTAACCATTATGAATTCTACCTATATTCTACCTAAATTTCATAAAGAGAACTTTTTTTCTATTGTTGTCTTCTGTTCCTTTCAATCACAGGGGTCTATAGCTATCTAAAGTTACACCCCTATGCTTTCATTTATGTCAAGGCACAAATTTCAATGTCAGGGAATGGTTAAACTACGAATCAAATAATAAACTGAAAATCTTCAGAAACAGAGAAACAAATATTGAAAACATTGCTACTAAAAACAGAAGTTTTCTCTTGATGAGCTTATTTCAATTCACATGACATGTTGTTGTCCACCCTGATAAAATGGTGATGAAAATTGTTTGTATCAGGGAAAAGGGGAGCTAACTAAATATCTTTTTACAAGATATTTATATCCCATTCCTTCATCAAATTGTATGTTGTTGGTACACATTTAAATACTCAAATTAAAAGGATACAATTAAAAAGAACTGTTACTTGAAAGTTTTATCACTGAAAACATTCTACCCCTTGGTCAATGGATTTGTTTGTTTGTGCTTTGATGTTTTTATTTTTACTCTTTAGTGCCATCTTTTTTGGTTATTACTTTTTTTGTTTTATCTTAGAATGTTGTGTATCAATGCTCTATCGAAGTTATTTGTAATGAGTAATGAATATTATTATTAATTTTTTTTTTAAAGGCTGTATCAATGAATCAATTTGAGAGTTCACTGCAATACTATAAAAACTCGTTCAAGAAAATGGATGGCTTGGTTATAGTCTTGGACTGAACCCTCAATTTTAACTATAATTAGACTCTTATTAGCTATATATAAGCATGCATTGCATTTACCATTGCTTCTTATTTGCATGTTAAACCATATGTAACAGTCTCAGATTTTCTTGATAAAATAGTGTCAAATGAAAGATGTTTTAATAAAACAGGTCTGGCATTATTCCATCATATCTCGGAAATCTTTGCTTGTTATGAACATTTATTCCAAACATATTTTATCTAATAATCCAGTACACTTTTCCTGAAGATTATGTTCTACTCTCTATTATTTCTAATACCTTAGATTTATAAGCTTTTATTTTTTGTATCACCATAAATACGGGATAACATACCTATACAACTCATTGTCATAAACACCTTTCTACAGCCCACAACTTCCTCTTGTTATAAATGTCTTTAATTGAAATCATCATTCTAGCTCATAAGTATTGGAAAGAGCTTCTTACATTCCTGTTCTGGTATTTTTTGTGAATCCTTTGTTTAAAACATTTCCTTTTTTTCTATTTTTTATTTCTTACATTTTTCATTATGCAGGACTTTGTTTATGGAAATTTCTTATGAATTAATAGATTGAAGAGAAATTGTTTTTGGTGACTTAATTCTCTCTTTATTGCATGCAATGTGTTTCAAGTTTGGGCAACAGAGATTGATATTCGAAAGATTCATTTTTTTCATAATTTAGTTGACGAATATTTATCCAATTTAACTAATAGAGGATTCTCAGGATTTGATGCAGGGCCGCTATACCAACAGTATATATGAGGGTTCATTGCAAGATTATAGTAAGTCCTTTGTATATATGAAGCACTTACTATAGAATTGTACTGAACCTTCCATTGGCAGTGGAACTTGTCTACTAAAAGAAGAAGCAAACCCCAATGTAAATAGTATGGGAAACATCTTCGCTTGAAAAAAGAAATCCATTGAGATAAGCGGAGAAACTGTTCAGTAAGCTTCTGACAGGATATAATGCTTGTGACGAGCAATTTCTCATTATACCATTGCAGTTTCTTAAGATATTCACTGCATGTGTGTTGCAATGAATATATAAGTGAAGTAATTTGGTAAGGTACCTTACATCAAACTTTGGCTCAACATGAAGAACATAAAACAACTCTGTATTATTATTTTTGTCATAATCTTTAACAAAATTGTCCAAATCATTGCCACATACTTAATACATTGTGCTTTGATTGTTAATTGATACATTTATTTTTAAGATGTATGAACTGTGATGTTGTAGATTTCTTACTTTAGTCACTCCAATTATTTTATTTGTCTATTCGTAAACAAAAAATAAACAAACTCTAGATTTAAAATTCTTGTTTGGTTTGATTTTCTCTTTCCCTAGTTCATCCAAGCACAACTTTACTTCTTCACCATCAACTCTTTTCCTGTTTTGAAATCAGGATAGCTGTAGAAATGGATTTTCAAGAGTGGCAGTTTCCATGCTGAATTAGCCAATTACCAAACAATAAAGACATTTGACCACTTTGTTGCAGACGACTCTGGAAAACATTGCGGGAAAAGGAGAATTTGCTCTTAACGAGCAATTTCTCCTTTTCCCACATTGTTTTTTGCCTTATCAGAAGATTATTTATCAATTCCATCAAATTGCGAAATCTCGCCTGCAAAATCTTTCAATTTTGGACAGTAAAAAATTTGGCATTTGGTAAATGGTTAAAGTATGCCTATAGTTGTACCCAGTTTGACCAGCGGCCATTTGCAGTTTAGCTTGGGGTCTTCCTCCATTGATTGAGCTGGGCATTGCTATGTTACTAAAATAATGTTGATGTGATGTGAAACCCAAACGAACAAACATTCCATGCTTTTAATCATTTACAGAAGACAGAAATAACACAATTTTAAGAAAGCAATTCAGGATCATCTGCAAACAGAAATTGATGAATTAATAATAAAATCATTGTGTCTGAATGGGTAATATTGCAACAATGCCTTCCAGTTCCATGTCAATGGAATTCAAAGTCAAATTTGTTTAAGAAAGTGTTAAATAACAAAACTTACAACTGCCATATTCATTAGACAATTTAATTTCATTTGTTTTTAAATTACTGTTATCGTAATCAAGTTGAATCCTTTTGCTAACTATAAGCATTTTGCATGATAAGAACTTCAAAACTGGGGAAAGTTTCTAAAAACCTTTTTCCAATACAAACAATTCAAATCAAAATTGAATTAGTCAATAAGAATTATTATTACCAAAGAAGAACTTTCTCATTACTAGAAGTTTCACTTTTGTCACAATGATTATGTTTACAATTTTTCCAGCATTGATAAATTCGACCCATGGATATCTGTTCAGAATACTGCATGTTGTCAATTACTTAGTTACTGCAGCAAAAGGAGTAAATGCTCATCAGGGGAAATGCCTTATCTAAACACATCATTATGGGTGTCTTCTAGTTTTTAATCATTGTTCCTTTAAACAATGAAACTAAAAGATAATAATTCTTATGGACATCTATGAAAAACAACAACCAAACACCACTCAAAATATAGAGAGCTTTATTTTCAAAATCTTATAACAGAAATATATTATGTCTTGATAAATAGATAAGAAATTATAACAGTCCCTGGTTTTATCATATTGCCTTTTCCTAGAATTTCAACACAAACTATTAAAGTTACTCAATAACAAAAACTACTCATCCCATAAAGAATTTAAGAGATGAAACCAAATTGAGAGAAAAAGGAAAACAACAAATATCAAATATGAACATATCTATTTTTGATAGAAATCAGTCTGAAGAAATCAAATTTCAAAAGAACTAATTTTAACAAAAGAAACAATTGCTTGAGAAAAGAAACTTCTTTTTTTTCTAGAGAAAACGGTAATCTATTTTGATTTTTTATCTAATGCATAAGTTGCATCAAAGTGAGACTTTTTGATAAATTGGAAAGATTATGTAAAACTATCAACTTATGTACATTATAATGAAGCGTTTTTCATCAAGGATCATTCATAAACCTCAATATGCTAAAATAGACGAATATTCCAAATGCTACATGTATATCAAATATTAATAAGATTTTTTGTTGAAATATTTTTATATAAGATTTTTTGTGACATAGACCTTAATTAATTCATTTTTTTTTTTTACATGTTTCATCCAAGCAATATTTTTTATCAATAAAACTTTTAAATACATTTTTTTTATCCTTGCTGTAAACATTAGCTTATAAAAATTAAGGCAATTTCCTAATCTTTCTCTGAAATATACCGCTTTGGAAACAGATGACCTTGTAGAAACTATCCCAAAAGAAAAAAACGGATTTACATAGCAAATGAAAAATGGCTTGAATAAACAAACATACAGATTTTTTTCTGTGAGTAAAAAAAATATTAAAACTGAAATCTTTAAGATTGTCTCTTTTAAATCTAGCAAAAAATCTTTTGATATGATCTGCTTGTGACCTTTAAGATATAACTAAAAAGAAAATTGTCTACAAAATAAACACCCCTATTCTGTACACATTTTGAAAAACCATATCATCTTAGACATTTCTAAGCATCATGGCAAAAGAAGACATTTTTCAATGTGAAAAAACGTCTTTTTTGTCACATCTTTAATTCTTTCTTTTCTGTCATGATTATAATGATACCTTCAAATGAACATAAAGAAAACATACTTAATTCAACAAACATATAAAGAGTGAAAAGGTATTGCACACATTAGCTCCTATGCACAAATTCAGTTTTTTGAAAAGCAGAGTGATTTGTTTCTTAACCCATTACCAAACAATAACGACATTTGACCAGCTTGTTGCAGAGGACTTTGGAAAACATTGTGAAAAAGGAGAAATTGCTCTTAATGAGCAATGTTTTCTGCCTATCAGAATATTATTTTTTTAAGTTTATCCCATTTTGAAATGTCTTCTGCAAACTCTTATAATTTGGGACAGTCGAAAATTTGGCGTTTGGTAAAGGGTTAACATAAATCCTGTCTAGTAGAGTGTTAAGACAACGCATAACCGTTTAATGATGCATCAATTGTATACTTAGTTATCAGACAACATAGGATCCATGTAAAAGGATAAGTAAGATAATTTGCATTGGAGACTGAAGTAAACATTGTGACACAAGGAACGTTTTTTTCTTATAGTTAAATGTCACTCAACTTTTCATAATTTCTACCTTTTAAGCACAGTCATGTGGCATAGGGATATTTTAAGAGAAACTAATGTGACGAAAAAGCATTGCTTAGCTTTAGCCAAATGGTTTCTACGCAATACACCATAATAAATGCCTTTCATATACTTTGATAGTCATCTGCTATAACTTTCAATATAAACCTCTTGACTCTCATATAACAGAACTGGTTAAAAATCAGTTTCAAATAGTATAAACCATGAGTATGTATTGTGATGGGCACATGCTTTAGAACTTGAGAGTTCAGTGCAGGACTCTAGCAAGTCCTAAATATTTGTAAAGGACTTGCTATAGTCTTACACTGATCCCTCAAACAAAACATGCCAACCCCTCGACCAACTCAAGAATTCTGGTTATGGAATATCTCCGTAAAACTACAGTCAATCTTGTTTTACCCTTTCCCAAATGCCAAATTTTCAACTGTCCTAAATTGAATGAGTTTGCAGACGACATTTCAAAATGTGATGAAATTGGATAACAATCTTCTGATAAGGAAGAAAACATTGTGGGAAAAGGAAAAATTGCTCGTTATGAGCAATTTCTCCATTTCTCACAATGTTTTCAAAAGTCATCTGCAACAAAGTGGTCAAATGTTGTATTGTTTGGTAATGGGTTAGGCGACCATTCTTAAAAAGATCATGAAAAGTTATTTGGTCTCAGGATGTCTCAATATAGAATGTATTGTAGAGAACAGATACAGAATATTCTATTCTGTTCTGTTCTAGGAACGAAATGTTATCTAAGACGACTACTTTTCTCATTTTTGGGGTTTAATTTTCATGCTTATTTTATGCGAAATCTAAACGTTAACTTTTAGTGCACACTATATATATCATGTAAGGTAAGCCTAAGTTTGTTCTTGTATATGTGTCATAACTGGGAAAAATCTGTGTTTTAAGAAATCATAGTTTATTACTCCTTTTTTTCAGATGGGCAGAAAACGCAAAATGTCTCAAGCGGTTTTGCGATGACGTTAAAAATGACGTAAAAAATGGTGGCCATTTTTCTAAGATTTGAAAGATTTCATTTAATTAAAAACGAGAGATATATACTGTTTATAGATTAACTAGATTTACAGAACACAGATTATTGCATTCGCACATGTACATTATCGATTTTAAACAGTGAGACGCGCGACAATATGTACCCATTAACCTCTAAACAAGTTGCAAATGTGTGTAGCGAGGGCCAGAAGAAATGTCAAGTTACGGTACCACCGGCATCACGCGGTTCATGTTCAGCCAGGTCGGTGTTGGAAATTCATCATGAAACCAAATATTTTTATGTAATTTTCTTCCTTTTTATGCCCTAATGATATGATTACTAGTTAATTCAATGTTTTGGATGACAAATAATTTTGAATAAAAGTTTAAGTCATCTAGAAGGATGGATATGATATCAAATATTTCGGTACGATTCGGTAAAGTTTACGTTATGCCGGTAATTTTGGTAAATATCAGACAGTTGCAAACGTTAGAACTTTGCTCCTAACTAATGATTGTTTTATTACTGCATAACCAACTGAATTCGATTGATTTTGAAAATGTGATGCTCAAATGGGTTGTTATAAGGGTTAACAGCTTGCTTTAAGAGTTATTCGTAGAGTGGGTACCCTACACCACATTCTATCCCGTGATATCCTTCAGGTGTCGCATTCTAGTACAGTATTCAAGTTATTCTAATAACTCCTAATGGAACATTCTGAATGGCTGGTATCTGTATTTAGGAAACTTTGTTTTACACACCACAATTCCATCTCCATTTACTATGGTAGCTTATAACATAACTGACTGTATTTAGTACAACTGATTATTTATGCATGATTGATTTTCTACAGAAGTAGAAAATATAATTCATTATACCAAAATGTTTTGATTAAACTCAAAATATAGACTTTATATATTTGTGATACACACATACAACCCTTTTATCCCTTATGTACCTTTAACCAAAACTTGAATTTTCAGATAGAGAGATTTGTTTGCACATTGTTATCAAGAACCTCGGAACATTCATCACCAATAAGCAATCTACATAAGTGCAGATATAAAAAATATTTCTCAATACTTTACAATGCTTTTTAACCCAAGACCATTTCTATAAGAAACATATATCTTACATGTGTCAAAATCATATGCCAAAAAGTTCATATTGGTATTTGTATAAATCAATGATTTTGATTTGATTCTGCCGTTTTGGCAGACATCTTGAGCTTTTATTGCAAAGATGCACTAGTAATCATATCATGCAACCAAAAATGGCAGCCTGTGTGTGTGGATAATTTTTGCCTTCTTGTCTTTAAAATGGTGATGATCTAGTTTTCAATGAAAGGCTATAGTACATCCTTCACTTTTATGTAGAACTTCCAATACATTTTATCAATTGAAAAAAAAAATCCAATACACAACTGGTTGTTTAGTGTGTTTTCAAGAAGGTGCTCTTGAAAGCAATTATCCAAGCGCATTTTTTTGTTAGAGGTTTGTAAACCGTTTCATTGGTTAAATGGTTGTAAACACTAATTTTGAAGCAATTATTCGTTTAGTTATTTGCAGTGAATCCTCATTCTGTAGGTAAAATCAATTTCCTTCACAACCACTAATGAATGTCTTTCCCTGTCGTGTTTGGTAGTTTTATAGCCGAGAGACCCCCTATGGTGAGTAAAATTGCGACCATTATCATGGGCACGGCACAATGAACATCCACCAGTGATCCGAACACAACATTTCCGCAGATAGCAGCTATACGACCCAACCCAGACTGTAGACCAAATGCTGTAGATCTGAAATTAAAAAAATCATTTCAATTTATGTTTTTAATAAACAGAATATCCAACGACTGTAGATCTTAACCCAAAGAATGCTGGGTAATTTTTTAGAAGGAGATTTTTATGTCATTTGCTTTCCAAAACCTAAAATGTCTGTTTAATTTTCATGAGGAAAGATACTCAAGTGGCAAACAGGTTAGATGACATGCCAGCCACCGATTAACTTGGCGGCTGGCCTGGATCTTATCTATTTGCATTAGCATAAAGTCTGTTACAGCACTGTAAGTGTTAAATAAAAAAAGTACATTTCAATTTAGTTTTGCTTCATGCAGGACTGCAAACCAAATGGTGTAGATCTATGTTTTTATATTTTCATTTAACCTTACTTAAAACATGACTGCTAACTGAGATACTGTAGTTCTGTAATCATAGAGTGTTTTTCTGATTCAACTTTAAATTATGCCAACTGTTCAGTTCTTTAAGACCTATAACTCCTGAAAACATAATTGCTGTAGGGAAGCTTGCTCAAAATATGCAAACTCTGACTTAATTTAATCATACATTTGTCGGATTATCCAATTATCAAACTATAACAACATTTTACCACTTTGTTGCAGACGACTCTGGAAAACACTGTGGGAAAAGGAGAAATTGCTTGTGACGAGCAGTTTTTCCTTTTCCCACAATGTTTTCTCCACTATCAGAAGATTATTTTCCAATTTTATCACATTTTGAAATGTCATCTGCAAACTTTCAATTTGGGACAATAAATAAATTGGGGTTTGGTAAATGATTAAGTAATTTTAATCTAGCCAATTTCCATATGATAAATCCCAATATTATAGTGATGAATAACAGTCCATGAATCCCCACCCCTCACCTGACTGCTGTCGGAAACAGTTCTGCCTGTAACACATCCAGGGAGTTCCAGCCCACAGTGGATACGGCCCCAAACACGCAGGATATTGCCAGGTTCTCATACTTGGTGTGTACAAACGGCAGGAAGAACACGGTTACCCCTGATATCACCATACTAGTGGCTGCAATAAAACAGGTATATCAGGTACAATACAAAATATTTGGTTTATTCCTACATGAATTCTTCAGTAGTAAAGATAACAGGGTGTATCAGGGAATTCATATACAGAATATCATGAGATATTGGACAAATCCTTTATTGTTGGTACGCATTTGAATAGTCTAGATGAGTCAATTGCAATTAGTACCAACAATATAGGATTTAGAGATGTAATAGTGAAAACAGCTATTAAATACACTTCTTAACTGGAACTCTTTTATGTTGTTGGTAAGTCAATTGTATTGACCTAAAAAATGTAATTCGAAAAGCAAAAAACTTTTAATAATCTGAACAAAGTTAAATCATTTAATTCGACATTTTCTTAGAACAGGACTAAAAACATTCTGACTACTTAATGATGACAATATTTGACATACCTGCAGCAGACAATTTAAGAGAGATCATCATGCAACAAAGAGAAATTGATCCATTTTTCTTGTATTTGACATATTCTATCACTCCCTTTATCCTCTTGCTTTAAATTTAAACATTTTACAGGAAGCATGATTTGAAATCTATGAAACACATACATGTATAAAGAAAAAATGTTTTCGAAGCCCTTCTACTACAAGAAATCGTTATGCCATATTCATTATAGAAATAGATGTATCTAAACAAAAATACAATAATTACTTTTTTATTTTCATTGGGCTATAATTACCAAGCAATACCCACCTAGTAGTGGTCTCCTGCCTATCTTATCCATGATCAATATGGTCACTAGATTACCGGGTAAGTTCGAGAGGGCCGTCATGAAGCCCTCAAAGAACACCCAGTTTTCAGGTATCCCCGTACAGTTACCCGAGTCTGTGGCGGTACTGTTAACCTCCACATGGGAACAGGGTGAACCTCCGTACTTCTCTACACGCGCAAATATCTCTGGAAACCACATCCATAAACCATAATACCTGGAGTACAGGGAGAACAAGGGTCGGTGTAAATTACAGATATTAATAATGTAACGAGTAAAAATTAGTTTGTAGATTTTCTTTGAGCTTCATCTCCTTTATTGACCTAATTGATTGTTTCTTCATGATACCATATTGAGGGAGTTCATAAATTTCATTTAATTGACATAAACTTCAAAGCTTCTTCGAAATAAATATACCAGTAAAAATTCTGGCTGCACAATTTGAAATGTATCTCACTTTTGCATTGTAAAGGCTGGATACCATTCAACATACAAACACAGAATTAAAGAATGCAATGTAAATTAATAAACAGCTTGAACAATAGCAGACAACAAATACAAAGTGTGATAGGTATAAGATATGATAAAGAAGATTCTGAAACCATGTCAAAAGTCAATACCGCTCCACATTGAGCCATTCCCTTTTAACCAATATGTTTTTCTGACTCTACAGCTGCAGCTGTGATGAAACAAAAGTACATGAAGTAAGGGGTCTAATGCTTCATTGCAGAATAATAACTGAATAACATGTACTCACCCAAAACTCAGCGTGAAGTTTATGATCAGCATAATAACTGTGACACGCAGCAGGGATTTACCAAACAGCTTCTTCGTTTGAGATACTAACTGGTGATGAAATACAATCATGAGAATCACGTTTATTTATCATTTCTTGACACATTTTCCCATATTGGAAATTACAAGTCAAAATTGAAACGAACAACAGACGGAAACAACAAGTGTAAGAAATAAGATCTTGCAAGAACATACTGTCACAAGCAAGTTCTTCAATAACAGATGTTTCTGAAGACTTCTATCTATCTTCCTATGATGTCAAACCCCTTACGGGGACTTAAACTTAGTCTTCTGCAGCAGATGCAGTAAATTGAGGCATTATGAAGTAAAAGGTTAAACAAATCACTTTTATAAGATTACAAAACAAACAACATATTTCTTTTTTTGTCACTATGGTTTCCAATCAATTCCATTTTTGTCCAACATGAATGTGTGCCTTTCCTTGGTTCTCAAGACTTTATTTATTTGGCATTCAAATAGAACTCTGTTATGAGTAATTTGTTGTTTGTATGTTGTTGGTTTGTTAATTTTGAAATTTCAACAGCATTCCATTAATTATCAGGGAGACTATGTCTCATAAAAATTGAAATCTACTGCCACCATAGGGGCAACATGACCTGGAATTCTGTACTCTAACAACTAAGCCATGGAGGTCCCTAGGAATGTGGTAGATAACAAACATAATGCCTTATCACTGAAAAGGATCCATACTTGTCATACATATCTTTTCTTTTATCAATTCAGAAATCATGCTGTGGTGACTTCAATATACATCAAAAAGAAGGTTGGTTGAGTCAGGTCTCAAACTCAGGAGCACTGTAATTCAGGTGGAACATGATACCTACTGAGATTTAGTTTAAACTTGTTCATTTTACATCATGAACATACACACTCACCACTCTAACATTATCCTTAAATGTGGAGCTTTGTTCATCTTCTACATCATCAGCATAGACAGCATCACCCTGGTCTGTCGTTAGAATAACCCGCGTAAACTAAAATGAATTATTTTGTTTGTTAGAGCTTTACATCACAGAAACATTATTTCATTCATATACAAAATACAGCTCATTATAGAAGGGAGAACACCTCAATGTTAAATGCCGTTTAAGCCGGGAAAAACCATCAGTATTCTATAAAGTCGACTGCGAGACTAGCTCTTATGAAAACTTGAAATGGAGAGGCCTTCTAATATCAGGTTTTTTACTAAAACAAATAATTGGTTTAAACAGTTTACACTTCTAAACATACTAGATGACTCCCCTGAACATTCATCAAACATTCATCTAAACAAACAACCTAAGTTTGCATGTTTAAAGGTGGAAATAGAATTAACTTTTTTATTTGTTTGAGGTTTTACATCAGTTATAAAGCAATGGCTATCTCACAATTAATGAAGAAAGACCCCAGACAAAACAACACAAAGGACGAGTGAAGCTAAGTTGAACCATCGGCACTCTGTAAGTCAGCCAGGAGAATGCCTCTCATGAAGATTTAATCTTCTCTATGAAATTTAGAGGTAGTCACTCCCTTTATCATATATGGAAAATAATACATAGGAAAAGGTTACAAGAGAAATACTTCACCAATGTACATACCGGTAGCTGTTTCTCCCCACTGTTCAACTTGTGGACAACCAGCAAGCTTTCCATAGCTTTCTGTGTCCTACCATGCTATATAATATAGATAACATATTGAGTTGTTTATTAAAGAACACATAGATCATCAGACGATTTGACCTTTTCAAACATAAACTTTCTTTTATCATTCAATTTTCATATATTGTACATAGAAAGTAAACAAAAAAGCAATTTCAAAGAAAACTTTGTTTTCATAATTTTGCACTAAAGTTACTATATTGAATTGAGTTATTACAAAACATCAATAGTCCAAATCTTTATTACTTATACTATTGAACAGTAAGGTGAAATAATAGTTGTACTTATCCCAGTCATTTAACTATTAAATGATAAACTCTGATTTTTTGTGACAAAAAAGAAATAGCTTGTTGAAAGCAATTTCTTCTAAAAGTTTTTTAACCAATTACCAAGCAATAACGACATTAACCAGTTTGGAAAACATTGTGGGAAAAGGAGAATTTGCTCTTAACAAGCAAATTCTCATTTTCCCACAATGTTTTCTGCCCTATCAGAAGATTATTTTTCAATTTCATCACAATTTGAAATGTCGTCTGCAATCTCTTTCAATTTGGGACAGTAAAATATTTGGCGTTTGGTATTTTGGGTTAAGTCTTCTGCAGCAGATGTATCATGGGAGTACAGGCTTTAATACTTACTGATAGAAAGAACTTTGGACTTTCTGGCATGAAGAAGAACATGAAGGCAGATGTATCATGGGGTTAAGGGCTTGAATACTTACTGATAGAAAGAACTTTGGACTTTCTGGCATGAAGAAGAACATGAATGCAGATGTAAGACTGGGAATGGTGCAGATGGCCACAAATATTCTCCAACTGTTATACTTAAACTTCTCAGAGAAATAACCGAGGTCAGGGTGGGGTATAACTATCCATGCCAGGCCTGTAATTTAAAGTTTAGAATACTCTAAGGAACTTGTAAACTAAACATCAAATGGACAAAAGCAGGAAGTCAATAATATAGAAAATCAGAGATTACATCAATTGCAAAATGTGTTTCGAAACAAACATTACTAATAAATCTCTTAGACTTTGTATCAAACCTGATTTTCTTAATGTGTACAAAACTTTTTTTTCTTCTTTTTTTGTAATGACATAGTATTCAAAGGTGTCTTTTTATATCGGTGGAGGTTAAATAACACCTATTATCTAACCCGGTTGAATCCAGCCATCAAGTAGATCGTAGATAGGCCTGTGATCTAACCTGTTTCCTACTATGAGTATCTTTCGTCAATTGAATTAAGCAGATATTTGAGGTTTCAGAAAGCAGACGACAAAAAATTATATTTTTAGAAAGTTACCCATCATTCTAAGGGGTAAGATTATTGCTCTATCTGGTGAGATATATAAAAGAATGACCCACCAGCAGCTATGATGTTGCCCATCATCCAGAATGTGGCGAGGGCACTGATCATGGACCCACGTCGAAATCGCGGGAGAAACTCCGTAAAATAGGAGAATATCACAGGTATGCTTCCACCCACCCTGGAAATAAAACATGACAACTTTGTGACGGGGTACCATTTTACTAAGCAACTCAAGGAAATTATTTGCGTAAGTCAAAACTTATACACACGGAATGTATCTTCAATGAAAGTACAATATTGCAATGTGACACATTGCTGGAAGGGCCTCGGAAAGACGATTCCAGTGATGTGTTACTTTGCAATATTGCTAAGCCCGAAATTGAAATAAGAGGAATTTTTGTTTTAGGCTTACGCAAATCTTAAACGTCAAGTGTTTAGTAAAACAGTACCCCGGTCCTTATTGATTCTGGGTTTGATTTCAACAATATTGAAGTCATATTGCATACACAATGACAGTCTGTGCACCTATTCATGCTCCTTGCATTTCCCTGGCAGCTTCACAGGCTAATGACTGATTTTTCACATAATTATAAATGATCAGTGATGCGAGACAAATAAATTATGTCTCACCGACTTCACTAGCTGAGCTGTTTTTAAAACCCCAAGCCCTGTATTGCAGGGCTACCCAACTGAGTTTATGAGACTGGGATGGTTCAAACATTAAAGTATGAGTTGGAAACAATCATACAGTATAATAAACAATAATAACTTTGGGTTATTTGGTAGGAATTTTAATTCCTGATGGCCAAAAAAAATTGTTTGATCTGCATGTCTCAAGCAATTTCTCTTTTTGTCAGTGATATATCAAGTTATAGATGCATTAGTTTAAAGTAAAATACTTGAAGCTTATTAACTTCACTCTCGATGACTGCTTACTAGATACTACACCAGTACTCATGCCTATTCATGGATTTGTCCGGGCAATTTTCAACTCACCTAATGGGGATTCAAACCATGGACCCTTGGTGCAAGATGCCCACGCTCTAACACTGCACCACTGTTGCCTTCTTTTGACGAAGGAGACATATCAATTTCAGTGTGAGAAATTCAATTTATAGAATATATGCAACAAGATGTATATTATAATTACATCTTTACAGATTAGTATGCCAAAAAAAAAGGTTGTTTTGTTTTAGATTTGCAGCGTTCTCTCGCTCTGGCACCGAGTCTCGCATATTTCTGTTAAGGAGTTTTAGTTTAGCCAGGTTTGCATTCTCTACATTGTAACCTCTCCTCTCTCTCTCACATATCCTCTCCTATATAGCAGATATAAACACAGTGTAGGTACTGATAGGCTTTCAGCAACTTGTTTTGGTTAAGGTATAATGATCTGCCATTTTGAAGGTCATTCTTTGGTCAGATTACTTCCGTTGTTCTCGATATACCACTGTCTGATCTGGAACTATTCCCATTGAACCGATTAGTTCCGGACCCCTACCTACATTAACCGAGAACTACCAAAGAAATCCAAATACAGAATGAGTTTCAAAACAGTGGTGTTTATGAGGAAATTGCTACTTCTCTTTAGATTCTAACTTTAACTTTTTTTGTTCAGAAGTCATAAGCCACAAAAAGTAGCAATGAATGAAAGTAAAACTCAAGCTTGTTTTTTGAGAGAAGACATATTTCCCACCAGCCTCTTTGGGATAAAATGTTGATGTTTTTTAAGGCATGGGCTGTTACTTTAAATGTAATGGTCATTCTAGCTGGATATCAAGTTGAATATGGCATAGTAGCAACAATCATTACATTTGGTAATGTTGGATGAGAAGTTGTTGAAACAGAAAGCAGACAAGCCTAAAATGTTAATTGTTTCCTTAAAGCGCGACAAACTTTTTAAATTAGAGAGATCACAGCTTAAAGATTTCTTTGTGTGATTTTGATTGATCTTAAACTTAAGCAACATGCATTACATTACATTATTCTTTATTACAAAAACAGTTACAGTTTATAGCAATTTTCACATTATTCAAACATTCCATGACAAAGAACATATAAGAGAACATATAAAATCATAGATGTAAGCTGAAGAACAAAAATAGGAAGCGAATTTATACTAATGATTCATTTCCATAAGATATTAAATTCCTTTGAAAATGAATTACTAGTGTTAGTTGTTTTGTTTGCCTGCAAAGAAGATGAATTTTGCCAAATTATTCAATATGATAGGAGAATTTGAAGATATAAGATTAATGAATTTTTGTATTGACGGCCATGTATGATAATAACTTTTTATGTATTTCTTTCTTAAGTCTGTAAACTTTGAACATATAAGTAAGAAATTTTATTCATTTCCACTAATCCAGAAGTACAATTTGGAAAAATTCGTTGATTTTGTGGTATGTTATTATGAGGCCCGACTTCAATGTTAAGAGTATGTGTGGACGTACGTATTTTAATTAAAGCGTTCCTATATTTAGCCTCTATGGCAACAATCATATTCATAATGTTTGATACAGGTTTGAGGTGAGGTTTTTGAATTAGAAAGAGGACAAGTCAATATTTCTGTTGACTGCTTGTTAGATGACATTAAAAGAGTAATGTTTCAAAAGGAAAAAAACCTGTCATACCAGCTGTTTGTCTTCTTTAGCAGCATTTTTTGGTCGATCCAGAACAAAAACTTATGAACAATTAGAAAAATAGAAATGGTTCCTTATGACAAACTCTTTATCGATCTCCATTCATCTGGGAAACATTTTGCTAAAAAACTTATGTAAGAAATTTGCACAAGTCAAAACTGACATACATGGAAAGTAACATAAACATAACTACAATATTTACATGTGACACCCCATTGGAAGCGTCTCAGAGGGGACAATTCCAATGATGTGTTACTTTGCAATATTGTTTATTTTAACATTGCAATAAGGGGGAATGTTGTTTCAAACTACAAAAAATCTTTATAACAAAAAGTTTAGTAAAACAGAACCTGATGATCTTCTCTGCCACTTACCCAACACCACTTATAAATATCAATCATTTATCTGACACCACTTATAAATCTCATTTATCCAAAACCACTTATAAATCTCAATCATTTATCCAAAACCACTTATAAATATCAATCATTTATCTGACACCACTTATAAATATCAACCACTTACCAGAAACCACTTATAAATATCAATCATTTATCCGACACCACTAATAAATCTCAACAGCTTACATAGCACCACTTATAAATATCAACCACTTACCAGAAAACACTTATAAATCTCAATCATTTATTCGACACCACTTATAAACCTCAATCATTTTTTTCTGACACCGCTTATAAATCTCAACCACTTACGCAGCACTACTTATAAATCTCGACCATTTATCCGACACCACTTACAAATGGCAAACACTTACTCCACACCACGAATAAATCTCAACCATTTTTCTGATACCACTTATAATTCTCAACCATTTACCCAACACCATTTATAAATCTCAATCATTATTCTGACACCACTTATAAATCTCAATCATTTTTTTCTGACACCACTTATAAATCTCAACCACTTACGCAGCACAACTTATAAATCTCGACCATTTATCCGACACCACTTACAAATCGCAAACACTTACTCCACACCACGAATTAATCTCAACCATTTTTCTGATACCACTTATAATTCTCAACCATTTACCCAACACCATTTATAAATCTCAATCATTATTCTGACACCACTTATAAATCTCAATCATTTATCTGACACCACTTATAAATCTCACTCATTTTTTTTCTGACACCACTTATAAATCTCAACCACTTACGCAGCACCACTTATAAATCTCGACCATTTATCCAACACCACTTACAAATTGCAAACACTTACTCCACACCACGAATAAATCTCAAACATTTTTCTGATACCACTTATAATTCTCAACATTTACCCAACACCATTTATCAATCTCAATCATTATTCTGACACCACTTATAAATCTCAATCATTTATCTGACACCACTTATAAATCTCAATCATTTATCCAACACCACTTATAAATCTCAATCATTTATCTGACACCAATTATAAATTTCAATTATTTATCCAACACCACTTTTAAATCTCAATCATTTATCTGACACCACTTATAAATCTCTAACATTTAACCAGCACCACTTATTAATCTCGACAATTTATCCAACACCACTTACAAATCGCAAACGCTTACTCCACACCACTAATTAATCTCAACCATTTTTCTGATACCACTTATCAATCTCAACCACTAACCCAACACCATTTATAAAACTCAATCATTATTCTGACACCACTCATAAATCTCAACCATTTACCCAACACCGCTTATAAATCTCAAACACTTACCCAATACCACTAATAAATCTCATAATGAGAAAGAACCAGAACACTTGAGAAGTGCTTGAGATGAGACCTCCGAGACCATTCACTGCTAACGAGCCCATCAGTACGCTGCGACGTCCAAACTTGTCCGCCATCGAGCCCCAAAAATAACCTCCAACCATCATTCCTGTAACAATTTAAAAAAAAATGCAAGACTGTATGTTTGTATTAAAATTTTGTAAGTATACTTATGTAAAGAGAATTGAGCCTTACATATGTAAAGAGAATGATAAATATTGATATATCTAAGCTTTACTGTCACACAAGCTACCTCTATCACTTATAAATAGGGATGGTAACGAATATTCGAATAGTGGGTCGAATATTCGAATAGCAAAATAGTATTCGAATATTCGATTTTAACGAACCCATATTACTGTATGTTTACCATAAATTTAATCAAAAATAATGTTTTATTTTCATTTTCTTCCTCTAAACTGATCCCAAATATCAAAGAACTTGCCTAGCTCCCAGGTGCAGTTACGATGTTTTTACAACATATGTCACATAGTAAAACACCTGTGACAAATTACCACATCTTTTGACAGTTTGCAAAACGATTAATTCCTAAGTGTGAAAATAGTCGATTTTAAGCCGCTAAATCTAACACCTTAATGATCTGCACTTGCTCCTTATTATCCAAAACAAGTCAATCACGCTAATTGACAATTGTCAGTGTCAACCAATCACGTAACTTGTTTGTCGTGAAATTAAACAATTACTCTTTCAATAACCAATCGTAATCATGATTGCATATGCACGAAGACCAATCAAATACTGTGTTAGAAAGTATATTTTTCTTCAGAATAATTTGTCAAACTTATCTTCATTCTAATTTCTACATCTATTCGATAAACATCACAATGTCTCTATCACGTGTCTGGAATTACTTTACTCGTTCTGCCGACAAGTCGAAGGCGACCTGTAACCTGTGTAACCAGGACTTTGTATTCAAGAATACAACATCCAACCTACTGAATCACTTGAATGGCAAGATATTGCATGCACGTACATGTATACAGATATCGGCTATACACAAAAGGTTTGAACAGAGGACTAGTGTACTAGTATTCGGACATGCAAACATTCAGACATCAAAACGAATTCTAAAATCGAATATTCGAATATATTCAAATAGTTCTAGTCGAATATTCAAATAGTGATTTCACTATTCGTTCCCATCCCTACTTATAAAGCAGGAAACTGACAGCAGCTGTATGTCAGTGTTATAACTTAGGTGGGAAAAGACATTTGGAAACACTGCCTTAGAAGAATTTGCTTTCTTGACTTAATTCTCCTTCCATCGAACTGAGTTATTAGTTCCTTTTTTGCAATTTTGATAAAAAAAATTGTGAAATTTTAAAATTCTTCAAAAGATGTCTGCTGCAAATTAAAATGGTGTTTTACCCATAACCAAACAATGACGACATTTGACCAGTTTGTTGCAGGCAACTCTGAAAAACATTGTGGGAAATGGAGAAATTGCTCTGAACAAGCAATTTCTTCTTTTCCCACAATGTTTTCTGCCCTATCAGAAGATTATTTTTCAATTTCATCACATTTTGAAATGTCGTCTTCAAACTTTTTCAATTTGGGACAATGGAGAAGTTGGCTTTTGGCAAAGGGTTAAGAAAGAATTCCAGAAACACTTTGAACTTAGCATATGTAAAAGTGTTATAATTATCTCCAAATAGGATAACCATTGACCTTAATCCTTTCCCAAACAATAACGACATTTGACCACTTTGTTGCAGATGACTTTGGAAAACATTGTGGGAAATGGAGAAATTGCTCAAAGAAGCAATTTTTCCTTTTCCCACAATGTTTTCTGGCGTATCAGAAGATTATTTTCCAATTTCATCACATTTTGAGATGTCATCTGTATACTCTTTCAATTTGGGACAATGGAAAAGCTTGGCTTTTGGTAAGGGGTTAAGAAAGAATTCCAGGGACAGTTTGAACTTGGCACATGTAAAAGTGATAATTATCTCCCAATAGGATAACCGTTGACCTTAAGGAAATATGATGACATCTAATCTAACAAAACAAAGATCCCAATATTTCATGGATAGGAATACAACAACACAACAATATTTCCATCCTTACCTACAAAGATGATGGCATTCAGCCATCCTTTTTCCTGTGATGTAAGACTGAGATCACACTGTGCTGAAGGTAACATGAACGAGACAGACAAGACCTCGATAGCATCACTCGACACCGCCCAACCACACAGGGCCAGTAGAATAATGTGGAATTTTCCATAGCCTGAAACAATGAATAGTGTAAAGGAATTTAATGAGATAATTTCAATGCATTTGGCTTGTTTTCTTAGTTAAGTCAGTAGTTATCTATTCTACATTGATTCCATAGTAAAGTTCTTACAACCTTTCTTTTTTTTCTAGGGTTGTCATTAATAAGATTTCGACTTTAAGGGGACCAATGAAGCAAGCACCAAACAAAAATTAGGTTTTATAACTACTTAATATGACCACATAATTTTTTTTTTATTTGAGCTGACCATAATCACACAAAACAGTAATTTTTGATAGGCATGCAGATCTCCTTTTGTAACAAGACGTTTTTGTCACAATGATCAACCTATTGACATTTATTTAAACTTTATATATAGAGCTGAAATCATCTTACATGCTTATGCAGACAGGTTGGATCCAACCCAGGTACATAGTAAATTGGTAGCTGGTCGGTGATCTAACCTATTTGATATTCTGAGTATCTTTCAAAAGTACACATATATCAAAGGTTTTGGAAAGCAGACGACACAAAAATGTTGGGTTTTTTTTTTTTTAAATTACCTAGCATTCTAAGGGTTAAATGTCATCTGTTGCATTTTATTAAAAGTGAAAAGTATCAACATGAAAATCAAATAATCTTTTGATACAGTGTAAGAATTGTAATATCTTTGTAACAAAAAGGAAATTTTTTACATCATCATTAAAGCCTCTTTTTGTCCTAATGCTTTCAAAATTTGCTAAATGGATATAAAGGGCTCAATGCAAAGCTATAGAATGTGCCTCATATTTCGGGGGTTCAACACAAGACTATAGTAAGTGCTTCACAAACGGGAAGCACTTACTATAGTATTGCACTAAACCCTCGATTTGTGAAGGGTTAACTTTAGCCTTGCATTGAACCCTTGATACGTTTTCATTAACTTTTATTAGGGTTATAACCACAAGTTATTACACAGCAAGAATACACATGAGATTGCTTACCTATCCTTTTCAATGCATTCTCGTATGAAATATCACCCGACTTTCCGATATCTGAAATAAAGAAAATAATGCAAAATCAAAGTACTGAAAAGACTAATTGTGAAATGAGCCTCACTGGGATATCTTATGATCAATCTAAAATCTCATGGTAACAAGTCATAGGCGTAGGAGCCGGGGGGGCCAGGGGGGGCCCGGCCCCCCAATGTCCAGACCGGGGGGGCCAGACTATACTTTGGCCCCCCCAATATTCACAATGGCAAATGAAGATATTTGAAAAGAAAAAGAAAAGAAACGAAATTTAACAGCAGAATAAAAATAAATGTGTATTTTTGTGCTTTATCTAATTCCAATTCGCCTTTTGTAACGAACAATAACCAAAATATTTTTGACGTCATCATCGCAAATGACAATCTGAACACATCGGGTTTATCCAATGAAAACTCATCTCACAAAAATACCCGGGAAGTTTTGATTGACAAAAACAATGATGTAATAGAATTTGTTCTAAGGAGTCAGACTCAATATTGTCTTCAATTGTTAGCTAAAGCTTGAAGAATAATTTATTCTCGTTCTTGTAGTAGATGAATCCGTGGTTGTGACAGTCTGGTCGCTGCTACTTTTTGTTTAAATCAATACATTTGATTTCCGCGTGAGATCGAGACCTGGCATATCCTTTTTTTTTATTATTAAAGATACACATTTTCATACGCTTTCTTTTAATTCTCATAATGTTATTGAATTTGTAAATGCATGAAAAAAGTTTAGGAACATTTATTCTTAGACCGGTCTTCATCTGAAGTTGGCCCCCCCAATGTTGAAAACGCTCCTACGCCTATGCAAGTTATCCACTTTTGTAAACATCATAAGAAACTAAAGCACTGTTTTCAAAGGTTTTTCAGTTATATGATGCTAACAGGTCATTTATTCATGTTTAATTGGTGATCTGCCAGCATAAGGTTTGGAAACAATATCATGCCAAAGGTCAATGTCCACACTCAAACAATTAGCTGTTATCTGAAATCAAACATGGACCGTTTTACATAACATTCAATGTCAAAAATGAGTTAAAAACTACATTCCCTCTTATTTCAATATTGGGCTTAGCAATATTGCAAAATAACACTTCATTGGAACCATCTCTCTGATAATGTAATAATGCAATATTGTACTTTCATTTAAGATACTATCCATGTTTATCAGTTTTGTCTTACGCAAACATTTTATTAAAAACCAACCCAGGTCTCAAACCCCTAATGCTAACCACTTGACCACAGCAGGTTGAAAGATCTGTTTTCAAATTAAATGAAATTAACATTACAGTTCTGGGCTTGAATTTTTCAGACTTTCCAGAGAGGAAGTTTCTTTGATAACTTTTTACTTAGCAAGATTAAGTGGCAAGTTATAACCCAAGACTGAGTGTTTCAGATTAGCTTCTAAATATATTAATGAAGCACAAAAATATGTGAGGTCCAGTTATGTCTAAGGAGAAAAATAGGACAATCCATCAAATGTCTTTGCAGAACTTTGAAATGTGCACAAGTTTGCTTAAGTTCAAGCTCAAGAAATGATTGAGAGAAGTGCAACAAAGTTTATGTTTTTACGCGTAAATCGCAGAACTCTCTTTAATGATAAGCAATTAAATATGGTTATTCTAGTCATAACTTTTCCAAATTAGTTCTCAGAAGCTTAATTGTCTCTACATTTAGTATTCATTAGTATTTTTCAATGAAATGATGGGCATTTGAATAAAATGAATGGAGCTAGTTATTTGCCACCGTAGCATAAAGACATTTATTTCGAATTTGAATCCTTGAAAGGGCGCAAACAATATGTAAATTCTATTTATCCTTTTTAATAGATCTATCTCATAGCTAACAAATGAATAGAAAAAGGTCAATTTATGCATCTATTTGACTTTATAAATTGGGGCAACTGTTGCAAATAATCAAAACCATTCCTGATTGGTTGTTTCAATCTTAACTTTCTTTAAAATTAAGGGTTTTCACTCACAGAGAAAATCCAGAGAACAATTGTCAGAAATTTGATTTGTGACAAGTCCAAATAATGAATCAGCAGGCGATAGAAATTAGCACTAACTGTGCATTTTCCTCATGATATTGGGAGGTAACTATTGTTACAAAACTATAAACTACTCTTAACAAGCAAATGATTGTCACAATTTCTCCACAAATATTTCGTAACACATTTGGCAGAGTGAGGTATAACAGAAAAACAGATTTATATAACTCCATGCTAGATGAATACCTTGAGATGAATATTTCTGAATTAGAGGCTCTGTCTCCAAATTATCCCTGAACACAGATTTTTTTTCCATAACGAGTGTCACTTGTTTTATCCGTTTGTCAACACAAGAATACTATTCATTCAGTATTATAATTTTTACCCATATATGTAGATACTTAAAAAGAAGCATTAATCTTTGAACCACATTCACTTCACTTATACAAGGTCATGTTTGGATTGGGGACCTTTGCTTTAGTTGAATTAGGTATGTTACAGTAATCCTTAACCTGACAGTCACCTAGCATTTCACAGCTCTGCATGTCCCATTGATTTATCTTAAAATTCATAGAAGAAAAAACTGCTCATGTGAGCAGTTTCTCTTTGTTCACACAATGATTTCTATCATTTCAGAGAACTATCTTTAAATCTTTTGTGTTCCTTTATATGAGCGTTTTGCCAAGATTAAAATTTGAATACTTCGTAGGCTTATATGGGTTAAGCAATACCCCTTATGTACATATAAAAGGGGGTTAAACACTTTAATCCTTTCCACAAAAAGACAAACAACAAAATATACAATTAAAAGCACTTTAACAAATCAAATGAAGTTTTGCTAATGAAGATCCCCTAATGGTGATCAGTTCTTACTGTTAAAACAATGTCTTGTAGTATTATTAGTGCCTCATAAGTTAGATGATAATAACGGAATCTAATTTCCAAATATTATAGCATGAATATAGAATTCAAGCAAATAAAAAGTTACCTACTTTCTAAAGTTTAACTTTAAGAAAAATGTATATAAAGGTCAACAAATCTATCCATTGGCAAACTTTTTTCTATAGTAAACTCAAGGGTTAAATAACACAAAGAAGTTTGACCTAAGTCTATCTTTTAACATTTTCCCTCTTGATAGTAAATTGCACAAAATTACAGTAACACTGAAAATAAAAATAAAAATATCACCTTCTAAGGTTGCATAATTGTGTTATAATTGTGTCAAAACATGAATTTACTCACCATAAACAAATTCTCCTTAAGTCATGCTTATCAAACATAATTGTCTTCATAATTGTCTTTGTACATAAAAAAGTTGACCTATTCTGACATTCAGAATAGCTGGTCCATACCTAATCTATTGTTAGGACTGACATCCTGCAAACTTTAAAAAGAAAATATCATGATTTCGATTTTATGAGAGTCTCTAAGACAACAAAATAACTGTCAAAATGAAAAAAAAAAGCCACTCAAAAAGCATATAAGATTTATAAATTAACATTGAAATTATTGTGACAATAGAATAATGCTTACGAAACCCAAATTTTCCTTCATGTTGCACGCTCTATTGCTGATGAAAGTTATTTGCAATTAGGGAAGGGTTTAATTAATTACTTGAGGAATCAGGGACTAGGAAAAAACCTGTGTTCTATAATGGAAAGAATTTAATTAGAACATAACTTATCCTTACACAATTGGTCATCAAAAGGGACATTATATAGAATATCAAGGGTTCAATGCAAGACTAAAGTAAGTCTCTCAAAAACATGAATGGCTTACTACAGTCTTGCAGTGAACCATTGGTATATATATATGCATAGTAACGCATTTCTTCACATTTCAATTTCAACACATTCCCTCTTACAGGTTTTGGTGCATGGTCAAAAGTCGTAGCCACAGTAATGGGCAATCTTAATGTATCTTAACATGTATCGGGTCCCTCTCGGAGTAAAGCCATCGTGCGTCACCCATCCAGGTACTAACCACTTAGTGCGTTGCTTAACTTCGAGAGAAAGCCAACTACTTTACCGAATCACCCATACAAGCCGGCTTCTACAGCGAGTCTGTAGAAGTAGTATTTAGACATAAACCCTATTACTGTCACATTTCTCCCACCTTTCTCTTGACTTCGTCCCGAAGTCACAAATGTCACAAAGACATACATGTGCAATTACCGACTCTTTTACGGTTCAAGTAGGTACTACTGCCACAATCAACACTGCTACAAAGCAGAAACAAGGATCGAGAACATGTGACGAACTACTAAGGGTACAGGAATGATGGTGATATCAAACCACATCCCACCGCTGCCACCAATTTTGTAACGTGTATCGGGTCCCCCTCGGAGTAAAGCCATCGTGGGTCACCCATCCAGGTACTAACCACTTTGTATGTTGCTTAACTTCGAGAGAAAGCCAACCACTCTACCGAATCACCCATACAAGCTGGCTTCTACAGCGAGACTGTAGAAGTAGTATTTAGACATAAACCCTATTACTGTCACAGTATGAAAAACAACATTTTCATTGTGACATCTCGTTCTGACCATTGCTAACAACTGGAGAAATTGCATGTTAAAAGCAGCTTCTCCTTTTCTCATTGTGAGTTTGTATACCTTCTGCTCCTAGTGTGCTACTGTATGTCTATGAAAAAGGTATTTACAACTACTGCAGCTGCACAGAAAACCAATGTAACAACAGCAGATATGGCTCAAAACTAGCTATTTCTCCTGACATAATGGTTTTAAATAAACATTTTACTCTTATTTTTCATATCTTATAATTGTCGTCTGCTGGTTGTTTTTTATAAGAACCTGTCACCTAATTTATTATGAGGAAATGACTTCAAACATCTATGGCCCAATGTTAAGATTCATGCAGAATTCACCAATTACCAAACAATATAACCACAATTTATCACTTTGTTGCATAAAACTCTGGAAAACATAAAGGGAAAGGAAGAAATTGCTCTTGACAAGCAATTTCTTCTTTTTCTAAATGTTTTCTTCCCTATCAGAAGATTTTTTCCCAATTTCATCACATTTTGAAATGTCGTCTGCAAACTCTTTCAATTTGGGACAGTCCAAAATTTGGCGTTTGGTAAAGAGTTAAGACATTAAGTCCCCTGAGGCATATGGGGTATATTGATCAGATCAGACAGATTACTCATGTCCAAACAATCCTTGGACAATGAAGGTTGCAGACTTATAATTAAAAAACAATTGTAGAAAAAGTGCTTATCCCTTTACCAAATGTCAAAACATTCATCTGTCCTAAATTGAAAGAGATTGCAGACGACATTTCAAAATGTAATGAAATTGAAAAATAATATTCTGATAGGGAAGAAAACATTGTGGGAAAAGGAAAAATTACTCGTTAACCATGATGTCAGTTCCAGCATTTATTCAATAATAGTGAAATATTAAAAAAAGAGAAATGAAACCCATCTATGCCCATCAGGTAAGATAATCAGAGGTGACAAGACAGTGTGAAAAATGAGCAAATACATAGATAAGCTCTCCTTAATTTTCATTCAATCCAAGTCAAGCTAAAACTATCAAATTAAACCAAGAAAAATTAGAGAGGAAAGAAAACAAGCAAATATTACCAATGTCTTCTTGATAATCCCGTAAAAGGTACAAATTTTCATCATCGAAACACATTACAATAGTTGTCTATGAAACCTTCATAACACCATCTAAAAGACAACTTGTTTAAAACACAATATATTGGTTATGACAATATTATTCAATAGCTTTGTAGACCTGCCAGTATCGAGAGTTCAGTGCAAAACTATAAGTAGCACTGGTAAGTCCTTTGCAAAATGGAAAGGACTTACTCTAGTCCTGCATTAAATGCTCAGTATATATTCATTTTGTATCACTCATGAGCATCGAGCCATGTACATTTAAAATCTTTCACCCATTACCAAACAATAACAACATTTAACTACTTTGTTGCAGACGAATATGGAAAATTTTGTGGGAAAAGGAAAAATTGCTCGCAACAAGCAATTTTCCTTTCCCACAATGTTTTCTGCCTTATCATCAGATTATTTTCCAGTTTCATCTCAACTTGTAACAAGCAATTTTTTCCTTTTCACACAATGTTTTCTGCACTATCAGAAGATTTATTTTCCAATTTCATCTCATCTCTTTATAAGCAATTTTTTTCTTTTCCCACAATATTTTCTGCCCTATTAGATGATAATTTTTCAATTTCATCACAACTTGCAAATTCTTTGAATTTGGGGCAGTCGAAAAATTGGCGTTTTGCAAAGGGTTAAACAGTATCAACCTTCTCTAAATTTCATATTTCTGGCTCACAATAATTGTTGGGCAATAAACAAGGTATCATTTGGGCAACCTTTTCCACCAATGTCAGAGCAGATCCATCACAGTTTCTATTCTTGTCAATGATTTATTTTTGCAATTTTGGGGCAATCAAATAATCACTGCATTGGTTAAGTGTTGAATGGAGTTATATAATTTCAATCCATCTGGTCATGGCTGAAAGAATCTTGTCTAAGTTTAATATCCTCTTCACCTTTTTCATTATTTTACCTTTTTTGTTTTCTGATTACTCTATGATTAGCATCCTAAGTGCTTAACCTTTACTAGTGCAAAATGTGGATTGACAGATACCTTCCTATTGGTATGTTGGTTGGTCATTGCAAAACATCTTCAAGATAAAGGTCATCTTTGTGGAATCCTTGAATTGTGCCGACCCTTAACCCTGTACCACATGCCAAATTTTCGATTGTCCCATATTGAGTGAGTTAGCAGACGACATTTCTAAATGTGATGAAATTGAAAAATAATCTTCTGATAGGGAAAAGGAAAAATTGCTTGTGCAGAGCAATTTCTCCTTTACCCACAATGTTTTCCAGAGATGTCTTCAACAACCTGGTCAAAAGTCGTTATTGTTTGGTAGTGGGTTAAAAAGTCTCAATGTGGGGGCTTTGCTTAAACTCTGTGACAAAGGGAGATAATATCTCCTTCTGCCAAAAGGATTATTTCCCAATATAAAGGAAGTGCCATTTTCATACTTTTTCATTACTGTCTGGTCGCTTTCATTTTCAGCAAGTCAAAACAGTCCAAAAGTATTATTGGGTAAATGAAGATTTATAATGCTGCATACCTTAAACAGATTTACAGCAATTCAGGATACTCAGGAATATAGTAATAAAGTTGATAAAAGGCTCATGTACAACTCTTCATTATTCGGATTTGACGATTCCCATCATAAATAAAACCCAAAATGGACTCAACAAGGGTTCAGTGCAAGAGGATGTGCTTCATGTTTGTTTACTATAGTCTTACATTGAACCTTTGTTAAAGTCTTAACACAAAAGCAACATGAACTCTTAATGACAACTTGCATTTATATAAAGTAATTATATGACAGGAATTATCTACAACAGGATTAATTAGAAAAATACAATTCTCGATCCATAGCATAACGTTTGTAGAATGTTTAAGCAAATTTGGGAATTAAACACATTGTTAAAGATAACGTCATGCTGGTATATAAAGAGACAGCACAACTGATCAGTGGACGACAGTGTTTTTCACTGATCGGATGTGATTGTGTTTTTGAGAAGTTAAAAATTTTGCTTTTTTGATTAAATTGATTGCAGCAGTGGGATCAATACTTCTCCTTCTATTGGAGTTGCCTTTCCCACATACTACCTTTAGGCCCAGACTCAGGCCGAGACTTTTCAGGGAAAGGTAGTTATGTAACGTTCTATAGGTACAAACTTGGTAACCCAATGCAAAAATTGTAGAAGAAAACATGAATATATATATATGAATAAACATCATGACAGACTGGTCAGTGAACGACAGTTTTTCACTGATCAGAGGTGATTGTATTTTTGATAAATTTATTTGCTCGGTTCTTGACTGTTTTTACTATTGGCTCTTTGCAATAAATAGTCAAACTTGTGTTATGAGGCCAGCCTATGGGACAGAGTAAATTGGCTGTTTAAGACAAGTTGGCTGATTAAAACAAATTGATGTACACTATAAATCTAACAATGGGACTTGCAGTGGTTGTTTAAGGCAGATTGGCTGCTTAAAAGGGTGGTTGCTTAACACAAGTTAGACTGTAATGACAATAAGGAAGTGTACATTAATAGTCTCAATAATGATCTGTGAACAAAGCTTTTTTCAACATTCGGATATTTATAGTGCTTCGCTACGTCTTAAGTCCATTGTGATTTTTATGCTAGAAAAATTCCAAACTACCGACTGAGTGATTTTAACTTGCGGTTTTCCATGTTCAGAGGAACTGACAAATAAACCGAAATATGAAATACATACATTGATAACCATTGATTCGTCACAACCCACACAAGTATCTGATTCACCTCTTATAAGTGAATTATCTATCACTTAACATCAACGAAGCTCCAAATTAAGCCTTCGCCAGTCATGTTGTAAACAACTGGCAGGGAATTTCCTACGAGATATACGTCATTGCAATACATAGAACATTATAGGGATGATATATGCGTCTTATCCAAGACTGAGTTGTATTTAATGCAAAAGTTGTGCAACAGTCTACTTCTACAGATAAATCCATCATTTCAAATGAGTAATAGAGCTGGGACAGGTAGCAATTTACTATACATATTTATATGGATTTTACATCACATCAACTTTATTTCAGTTATGTAGCGATGCCCGACTTTTAATGATGGAGGAAGACCCCATACTCAACTGCCCATAAGGGCTGGTCAAGGCGGGTAGAACCATCGGCATTCCGTAAGTCAGTCGGGAGACTGCCTCTCATGAAAATCCATATCCCTCTCAGGATTTGAACCCACGCGGAGAGGGGCCATGTGATTTCAAGTTCTGTACTCTAACCACTAGGCCACGGAGGCCCCCAGCAATTTACTACCCGGGTACCCGATGCGATGTTACTCGCGGGTACCCGAGTACCCGAACCCAATAGTATTCTACTATAGATTCAAATCTGATATGCATTAGAAATCATTGTAATTTCAAATTTTAAAGAGATGATGTCCATTTGCGGTTATCTAAAACCTTCATGTTGGTCCCAGTAGTGTGACATTTGATAGAATGTGGGCCATGCAAATGAATGCATTTGTTAATGGTAACACAATATCAGATCATTGGCACTAAATTAACAAGTGGATCAGAAGTTACTAATATATACCCAAACATAATGTGTAAAAGTCTGTTACAAGTACTTAATACTCTCCAATGCTGCTCCTCAGTCACCAAAACCATCCTCGCTTTGGGAAATCCTCGATAAATTGCCTACATGAATATTCCATATTGACAATCCGTGAGGTCGCGATTGGTAATGTTACCACTCGTATAAGAGCCGGTTCCACACAGAATTGCGAGTACTGGTTCTAGGCCCTTATGATTTACTGCGATGATCTCAACCAAAGGTTTTGATGGTTTAGATACATGATGAACAGCCTTCAATTTGGAGGGTATAAAGAGTGTTGAGAAATTGTTTGGGGGATTTTTGGTTGCTAGTTTGGAATTTAGAAATGCCTGATTTGCTCATCAATGAGTGCATGTTCACACATTTCATGTGGATTTATAACCCAGCTAAAAATAACGTCCGGTAACAGGTAGACTCGAACTTGTCAGTCAAAATAGCAATAGCCTTCGAGACCAGAAATCTGGACTATGTACAATTGCTCGAGTAAAATAAAAATTACCATTGTCATCACAATCATCCAACAAAAGCTCACGTTCTGCTACAAAACTGGATTCCATGGTTAGTTCTTCTAACATAGCATTCAAAGCAGCTTAATCGGCAATCTAAAACTTTACAAACTGGACACAGTTCATAAAATTTTGGCCTTAATTGATGACGAGTTAACTCTAATTACACTGATCAAACCTTCATTTTCAATTGAATTTTTGACTGATCTACGAAACCTGTTACAGCCAAACATGTTTACAAAAACAAATCTGTAAAATTGATCCGTTAAACTTAAGATATATAGATTTGTTCTAAATTGTTTTAGTAAAACTCATCAGAAATGATCTTAGTTGTTTACGTATCTGTCAATAAAAATAGAGTGGCCTCCCTTGGACTTTTTTCAACCACATAACTCGAGTGATATAAGAAATATTTTTCTATTCGAAAATGGTTTTCTATGAAAGCCATGCTTACCTACGTTGATATTCAAAGCAAACTTATTTGAGATGATAAACCAAAAAGTTAAAATTTATCAATAATACTATGAATAAAACACGGAAAAGCGAAATCGTTGTAAGGTGGTGTGAGTGCACTCCCCTTCAAATACTCTCTTTTTACAAAATTATTTCCCGCGGAACAAAGATGGCCGATGTGGTAGCAAAATTTGTTTCCCAAAAAATATCTAAGACACGTTGGCGCCCAAGCCCAAATAGATCCTTACAACAATCTGACGTTTTTGTTTCGGGCTCCTGGGATGACGAGGTATGCCAAAAACAGCAGACGATTTGATTGAGTAGTTCATATCCCTCCTCTTGTAAGGTCTCGTAAGGCATTGTTATCCGAATGTAAACACAACAGTTATACTGTCCGGTCAGTCAACACTGGCTGATAAGTCGTGTCATGTGACTTATGTATGATAACTGAAAGTGGTCTGCATGATTACTCCTAATCGTTATCTATTTGTACATTGCCCATGCATATGTTTAGTGTTGTGGGTTTCCAGACTCGGGTGAAGAATAGTCCAGATAACTGGTCTCGAAGGCTATTGCTATTTTGACTGAAGCCTTCGCCAGAGTCAACCGCGATTTTTACGTTAGATTTTTATACACAGAAAAAATGTTTGAACACCTATGACTCCATAAATATGCAATGGATTATAAAATCAAAAATACCAATTTGGAGCTCAACCTTTTATCTGTCGATGTGTGATGTCTCAAAAGTGTCACTTTTGTATAGATATCCAAAACATTGATTTAAATCACACACATAAAACGTGCTAACAAATGTTGACATAGAAGTCCTAAACATCCTGATGGCAAGTCGTGGTTTAGGTTCACAGGGGTATAGATCATAATACCTGTCCGCGCTTATCAGTCCGTAATTTTATATACAATCGCTAGTCTGTCAATTCTCTATATGTCCCGCATAGCCAAGTGATTTTTGCGTCCAACAATTCTCGCTTCTGAATATCCGGGCATTTTTACCCGATTTCCCAAAATGAAACAGTGCGAAACCAATAACAAGGGGGTACAATGTCGCGATTCGCTGTGTTTACATAGTGAGAAGGGTCGATTGCCTGATTAAAACTTTAAATAAAACTTAAAAGCGATCTGTTAGCTCTGTTGGACGATTGCCTGAATCTAAGATAACATTAATTAGAAAGAATTCTTCTCTTAAACTAGTCCAAATTATATTACAGCATGGTAAATGTAGGTAAAAAAGTAAACATATTTGAAGCAGAGATATTGTAAGATACTCATTTACGAGGGTATGTGACGTTTCGTAAAAGCGCATCTCATAAGCGTGACAAATATAACAACATTAATTATATGTTGTTGAAGTTATTCCTATTTTACTATGATCGGACGTATTGTGTGTTTTAGTGCATTTTTGAAGTTAAGACTAGCTTCAGACATACCGAGTTACTTTTGGATTCCTCTGATTAAAAAAAAATCCATAAGTTAACTTTACATTGACACATTGTTTTGAAGACTATCAATGAATAACAGGTAATCCGCATTTAACTCTCAAACACTAACGATGCTTTGTATTTTGATACCCAATCACCTAATTCCACCCAATCACCTATCCTGAAGCCATAAAATACACAACTGTGTGTCAACAGACAACTGTATACACCTCGGCATTGTTCTAAAGTAACATCCTTATCAAGTCGGTGGTTTTATTACCCTAGCATCTGTTCAGACAGTGATTCATTTTGCCGTGCGTCCCGCGTCCCAGACGCACGTTTTTTCCTGGGGACGCATCATTCTCAAATATGTGCGTCCTCGGGACGCATTGTTTAAAAACTCCCGATTTTTACGATCGTCTGTAAATACCGAGTTCGATTCGTACAGATAAGAGAAACACATGTCAAGTTCAACACCGGTTTGAAAAGTAGAGCGGAAGTTACATTACTACATTCAGAATGCAGTACGCGTATTTTGATTGGTTGAAATATATCCATTATCCAATTATTTACGGCGTTTTATTATCGTTCGTTGGATGGTTAATTTGAGGTCCCGGATGATAAACAGTGAAAATGCCACCCAAAAAAGTTTTAAAAACTGATCCTCAACAATGTAAGTTGACATCTTTCTTGAAAAACACCAGTTCCTCGGCCGAAGAACCCAAAACTGACACTCCCAGCGTAGACTACAATGACAATGTCATGAATGATGTTTCGAAAGAAGTTTCCGAAAAGAAAAAAGATCGAAAATTTCAGACGAAGTGGCTCGGGCTCTACTCTTGGCTGCGCTATGTCCCGAGTGAGAAAAACGCGGAAGACTACATGTTTTGTTCTGTGTGTACTGACCACAACAAGGTAAATGGTATGACGAAATTAGCCAAAAATCAAAACTTTCAGCACTCCACTCTAACAAGACATGTCAGTTTGTCAGAACATAAGATGTGCATGGAAGCCCCATTACTTAGAGGAAACATGGCTCAGTGTCAGCTCAAACATGAATCAAGGGAAGATAAAGCCATGAAGGTGCTGCTTAAATGCATCCACTGGATCTCGACAGAGAATTTACCATTAACAAAATTCAAGTCTCTGATAAATCTGCTGCATGATCTTGAGGTTCCTGATATATCAATATTGAAGCAAAATTCAATGAATTATGATTCTGCAGGATGTGAGAGGGGTTTTTCTGTACAGAATAAGGTCTTGACCAAATTCAGGAACAGGTTAACTGTAGGGAAACAAGACAAACTTATGAGAGTGAAGTTGTGCAATTTTGCTCGGAATGAATTTGTGGAAAAAGCTCTCCCTGTTTGGAGAAAAAACAAGGCGAGAAGGCTATACACCTTAAATACAGTATGAGTGTTGTAACACTAAATCTGTATTGAAGGTGTAAACCTTTTGACTAAAGAAGAAATTGTCTTTTGTCACACTGTTTGAAAGGGCTAATTTTGACCAAAGAATTATAAACACTAGTCATCCAATTTATTAAAACTCTAGTCATTCCAAATTGTTAAAGATGTTAAATGTTCTCTGTTTAAGATGTTATATGCTTTTAAATTGTTTGTCATTAAAAGTAAAACAAATAAAGATTTTACTTGCTATAAAACTATTTCTGCTTTTAGCTGTACAATTGCATAAAAGAGCCCCTGGCTAAGACGTATCATGTTTAGTAGATTATCCATAACGAATTTACAAAGACACAATCTGGAACCCATTGTTTTCAGTTTGGACCCATTGTTTCAAAACATGCGAGTCCCAGGGACTCATTGATGTAGATTTCAAAATGAATCACTGTGTTCATGAATCAATTTAACAAGTTGACCATAAGTATTCGTTCTTTATGACAACCCTTTATCCAAACAACCATATCAACCATTTGAATCCAAAATTCTCGACCTACAAGCATAAATGTTAACGTTGTATAAGATTACAACAATTATTGAATAATTCAATGTCTTACATTGCAACTGGCTTTTGGAAGCATTTTCGCAAGAAAATGATGTTTGTCTTACCTTTATACTATAATAAATGGTACAATTATGCCATTGGTATAACCATTTTAATGTCTCTACCTCTTATTTGAATAATCGTTTTATTTTGTGTTTAAACATTTTAGTAGAAAGGTCGCGCTTGTATCCAGTTAGTGGGAAATAAAGAATATAAATGTCATCATTTCTCGCTATGAAATAAAGGCACTGACAAACCAACAAAAAGAAACCAATTCCTTTTATTTGCCATTCGACTCAATTTTGAGGTCAAAACATTGATTATTAATTACCTGTTATAAAATTTGCCTCCATATTTGACACCGCAATCGATCATTCATGAATGATTAAAATTTTGATTTTAAGATCAAGGGTCCGTTCTGCTGAATTCTAATATCACAAACCTCAAATGTTTGTCAT